>PNEQ01110342.1:0-11181 GCA_003012365.1 Medauroidea extradentata
TGTGTTTGTATATGCTTCAAGCCGTAGACGGTGACGTGTAGTTTTGATGAGATTTTTTCCATTTCATTATATTTACTGGTTTTCAAGTTTTGTATGAAGTAAAAATATGCAAATTTTGACTTTGAAGTGACATTACGGGAAAACTAGATGAGCTAATTTTTTTCCGTTAGGTGTTAATGTACTCTTAAGTAATGTCTACAAAACTAACACTATTTTATACAAATATAAAATCATGAATTTTTCCACACTTGAACGCCCTTAAGAGAGCTTAAGCATTAATCTATAACAGTAGGTTTCTTGAAGATAATTTACGAAAATCAAACAATTGCAATCCTAGACAAAAGTTTTAACCAACGTTTTAAACAAAATTGTTTTCAGTGTTACGAACTTCTGAAGCACAATCTCTGACGCCGGAACCTCGTGCATTTAACTGTGGCGCAAGAGATCACGCGTAACGAATTAGTAATTTTGGATAAATATTTACTCATTTAGTTGGTAAATACCATTATCTAGGGTTATCATTGAGTATTTTATCCGTATTGGCTTCGAAAAAAAAAAGCGTAGAAATCAATACATGTTTTCGGCGTTCATTTATGTACCACACACTCTTAAGCTCTGATGAAGGGTGACAAGAGGTGAGTACGGAGCAGAGCCTAAATGAGAGGGCGGGGGAAACGGGAGATCCCCGAGAAAACCCGCCGACCAGCGGCATCGTCCGGCACGATCCCAAAATGCGGTAATCCGGGGACCCACCCCGCCAAGAATGGAACCCTGGTCGCCTTGGTTGGAGACAAATGGTCTGGCCATTTGTCCACCGCAGCCCCTCAGGTGTCAAATAAGTGGATGTGCAATTGTGAAAGTGACTCTGTGTTCTGATCAACTCTGCTGTTGTGTACATTTGAGGCTTCTAGGATTGTTGCATGTGGATGGGAAATTACAGTGTTACTGCGCGTTATACTCTACACTTATTTTCATGCAAACACACTGAAAGAAAAGTATTGTTGTAGTTTCCGTATCCCTGTTACTATAGGGACATCATTATAGTTTGGTTGTCAGTACTATCTGCTTTGTTCCTACAACAATCTGTTTCGTATAGCAGCTTTAATTAATTAAAAAAAAAAAATGTGTTGCTTCTTCAGAACAGATTGTTGTAGGAACATTGCAGACAGTAACGACAACAAAACAAGACTGTTGAACTTACTTGAACATAAGTTTGGTACCTATCTGTATTTAAATTTTTTAAAAATTAGAAATAACATATGACAAGTTCTGACCACATCAAATTAAAAGGGTTCGTAGGCTTTTGCATGTTCAACAGCTGCCCTGAAGGCGGAAAACTTCGCGACAAGCAACGAAGACGCGGCTGAAACTGTAATGCGGAGGTCTTCAACGTCTATCCCCATACAGCCGCCTCTTTAGTCAAATAAATCCACAGAGGTTAGAAATTCCCCGTCGTTAGCCGTTACACGCGCTAAGAATTGGTTGAAAACAGAAATTTAATAAGGAGTTTTTGAGTGCTTACTTTATCCCGAACCGTCCATAACAATGAGTTATCTGTGATCACATTCTCTAAATGAGATTCTCTGTATTTAGTTTCGCTCTACTACAATATGAAGATAATACAATTCGGAAGTTTAGTTCTTGAAACTATCTATAGCATTGACGCTGACTGCGACATAAATCTATCCATCACTCAGCAATCTCTGCGCTGTTCTGGATTTGAGTTAATTCTACACGTAAATATATTTTTGACTTCAGAATACAGACTTGAGCTTTCTATGTTAAATATGATAAAATTTCACAGTACTGTTCGTTTACAGTTGAGAAATGTTTGCATGTTTTATGTCACTACGTATTTTGAAATTATATGTTAAATTGGCCTACATCCGATATACATAGGGAAAAAATACTACCCTATATATGCGTCTACGGACAATATCATACAATGAAATACACAAGAATATCTGATAGCATCATCGGGAGATTAGAAGACTGGTATCGACCTCAAATTCAGGGACTGATGATATAAAATCACTAGATCTATGTCATGTGCTGTTAAAATTATAATTTTGATATATTTTAACACGCATGTTTCTAAATGCTGAACGTTAAATAACTAAGTGACACAATGCTCGTATTGAGATCCACTCTATCTGTAGGTGTCCATGCTCGTTGGAAGAAATTATGTTGAATAAAATCTTGTGGCGCATACTTCAAAACATATAAGCATTTGTGTAGTCTCACCTTATTCTGGGTTGACAAACTTTATAGTAAATAGCGTATATACTTTAAGTTGAAGACCTGTATTTTTAGGACAAGAGCAGCTTGACATCCTTATATTTTTTGGGCATAAAGCCGCAAGTTATTATAAAGTTCCGAATTGTACACATTATGCTCATTTTCTATCGCCACAATCCAACGAATTTGGGTTCCCTGAAACTCGCTCTTTGAGTGTAGATGTAATTTCAAATCTGCCACAAATATTTTCTGTATTCTGAACACAAGTTAAGTATGCATCTGTATCATTGAATAAACAAGAATATAACTGCGTGGTGGATTCTCTGTATATCATATGTACTCTAATAAGTTAGACAAAATTACGATACGTTGCGTTGCATGCGTCTTGTTAATTGTTTTGTGTGCTGTTCTGAACGGCGTTATCCTGTGTAATACGGGTCATTTAGACTTTGACCCGGACAAAATTATTAACAAAATGAAACCTTCTGGAATGTGTTCTAAGCAGTCTCCTAATGATATCTGTAGTACGAGATATAAAGAAACAACTAGCTGGGCTTGACGATTTTTGTAGCTGGTTTTGCTGATGGACATAACGTGTTTTGATTCTGTTTTGGCCGTGGACATGACGAGATTTGGAACTGTACCCAGTTTTCAATGCTGTTTCTAAGGGCAGACCAACGAGTTTTTGTGCTGTTTTATTTCTTCGAACGATGCCTATCTTTGGGTTCTACAACAAGGCGCAAAAATCAGACATTCGAAAATTTGAGGACTTAACGAGTTTTGGAAATGGACGACTCAATTAATAAATGTAATACATATATTCAATGTTGCAAGCGCTTTGGCCGGCCAGTTAAGTACAAAGCTCGGTGTGAAATTTGCACCATGTTTCTGCAGCCTTTTTGGGCTTATTTTAAACGAATACTACCGTTGTCTTATGATCTTTTGATGTATTTTTTATTTCTCTACACAATTGTCCCTAGTGAAAACCTTAAATATGTGATACTTAACGCGTGAAAAATTAAAACATAATAACATGTGTTGAAATTAATAATACAAAATGTTTTTTTAATGTTTTTTAAATAAACTGGTCTTACATTTTATTGTTGATCGTGAAGTAAAAAAAAAAAAAAAAACATTACTAACAATTTGACACCAGTCCCAAGTTTCTAGGCCACATAGTTTCCAAGTTATTAAATAAAAACGAAATATTCAACAGGGTGGCTGTTTTTTCAAGATGGTGGATTTTACCGGCATGGAAAAGTTTGGGAATTTTCAGGATATCATTAGGAGACTGTGTAGAACACATTCCAGAAGGTTTCATTTTGTAAATAATTTTGTCCGGGTAGGGTCGATTTTTTTGTCTAACTACCCTGGACTATGTGGTGGAGGAGAAGAGAAAAGGGACGGATCTAGACCGCTCGGGGTAAAAATTGTGGTTTGTTCCCCCCCCCCAACCACCTTTCCAAACCCTTTTTTCCATCAGTCTAATCAACCCAACAGTTACAAACGTACCTTGCATACGTTATTTTGCACTCGTGTTAATAAAGGCATAAAATTTTAGTAGAAATACATAAAACCTGCACTTACTAGCTACCATTAGCAATGTTTTAAGTGTGCATTCTAATTATAAATACTGTATTTATAACATTATACGGCACCACCAGCGCCCCCTCTAACCCGGTGCCCGGGGCAGTCTGCCCCCCTGCCCCCCACAATTAGATCCGCCCCTGGAAGAGAACACAATTTCATTTACAATTTGAACGCGTTTGTATGCTTCGAACTCATAGCAATTGTTACTTGTGATTTTGGTGTTTTTATATGTCGGTAACTGATGAGAAATACATGGAATAACGACTCATAATAGCTATATAACTAAGACACTGCTAGCGCTTATTGTACTTACTACAAGATAGGTAACTAGATGTTATTATTTCGGCAAGTAACAATTTCCGCCGCTTGTTGACTGTTTAGGTAAGTGATCAGAATCAGCTATTGTTATTACCGGTAAATGTAATAAATTGACAGTAACACAGCGTTCATGATTACAAAAGTGAGTTTATTTTCATCTGAATAAGATGTAAAAAAGATGCAAAAATACCCTTTGTTTTTCAATAATAATTTTCTGAAAGCTGCCTATTGCATTGAACATACCTCAGAGCAACTCTGTGAAACCGATTAAAGTACTCTAACCACCAAGTTTGTAGCCGCGATGATTGTAAGCCGTCTTAGTTGTAAAGTTATATTATTTTCTGGGTATTAACTTAAACAAAGTATATGTGTCTGAACAAAGCTTTCTATAGACATTCCAGAATTTAAAGATTTATTTTTTTAAAATTTCTAACATCTTCTACTTCTGTTTTTACCATTAAAGAACTCACTAGAACTTGTCAGTTGGCCTGATGTTCTTTGCCATCCTATATCCCAAAATCTCTTTTTGAACTCACTGTGTAATTTCTGGCGTTCTTCAGAAAATTTCTTGCCACTTGTAATTTTATCTGTAAATTTTTGTTCAGAAATTAATCACCCAAAATCTGTACGATTATGTAGGAAGCTTCTATAATATTATATATTATAGATCTTCATTAGTTCATATCTAATATCTAAAATATTACTAAAAAATATTACGTCTTGAAATACATGGACACATGTACTAAATTACAAATGAAATACATGTTTAAAGTATTGCTTAAGAAGGCCGTGGTTTGAATACATTTGACGCATAACACTTCTTTGCTTGCCAGAGCTATCATTAACATTATTCTATTAATAATACAATCTTGGGTGTAAAACTAGGGAGTGTTAAAGTGAGATAGGAAGCGGGGCGAGAAGGAACCACAGCCGGGAAAGTGTTTTTTCTCGGTGTTGAGACCAGTCGCTCCACTGAGCTCCGGGCCGGGTCTATTTCTACCGGCCGGCAGATGTGGGGGAGGAACAGAGTTACGACGCGCTCTCATAACGGCTCTTACCGGGTGATTGCCGGGCTGGTGTGGGCGGACCAAACACCCCCTCCCCCCACCTGCTACAAGCTCACAGCCCTGTTTGATGTCTTTATTTCTGCGTAGAGACTTTCCTCCCTCAGACATGCTAGATACTCAGCACCAGGCCCTCGTGACTAGGATACGGAAAACGAATCGTTTTTCATTTATTTCAAACAATTGCAAATAACTCGAATATTTTTAACGTATTGCTTCGAAATAAATTGAGACTGTTTACAGTCATACGATACATAAAATTTTGCCAGAGCGTTTTTTTAAAATAATGTTCTGTTTGCTAGCTATAAATGATTTTGTTTCATTTTGACTTATTTTGACCACAAAATATGCGATATTTCAGGGGAGAAAATCTTAAAAATTCGTTTAGTGTATTTAAACAGAAAACTCAGATACAAACGATGATATATATGACTTAAAATTGTAAGAACGAATTTTTGATATGCGTATTAATTAGCGTTAAAAATATATATTTTCGAAACCACTACAAAACTAACGAGCGAGGCCTTGAGGGCGTTCCAGAGGGGAAAAAAAATCATAATTTTGTATGAAACATTTTTAGTTTTGTAGACGTTACTTGCGAGTACATTATCCTCTTACAAAAAACATTAGCTCAGCCAATTTTCCCACAATGGCATTTCAAAGTCAAAATTTGCGTGTTTTCGTTTCATACACTCCCTCCCCCCAAGAAAAAACTAAACAAAATAAATCACAGTAAAAGCACATGTCACTGGATAGGACTTACCGTTTATTAAAACCAATTCAACCTACGTTTTGAATTTTTAAAAATTTCTGAAATTTGAATTGTTTTGGTACTACAGAAATTTTCTTTCAATACACAAATATTTTGTATTGGGTTTTTATGATCATAAAGCTCTAGCCATTGACAAGTACTTTTACTGTGAATTATTTTGTTTCAAAATGTTGATTGGTTTTCGGGAGGGGGGGGGCGAAATAAAAACGTGCAAATTTTGACTTTGAAATGCCATGGTGGGAAAAATGGCTTAGCCTAATTTATTTTTGTTGGAGGATGATGTACTAACGCCTAAAAACTAACCCAGTTACATACATATGTAAAATTACGATTATTTCCCTGCTGGAACGTCCCTATGGGGGAGTGTTAAGACGATTTTATTGTACATTCAGTTTTTGGATCATACCATTAATTTAAATTGTATTATCAAACATTTTCTCTTCGACATAGCATAGGATATATTCTTAGTAAACTACTTGACCTAATTAATGATTTAATAAGTTATTTCATTAATTTGTCGTGTAGAATCATTGCAAGAGAATGTTCGAGTGCGATAAAATCATAATTTTATATTTATATGAAATTGTGTTAGTTTTGTAGACAGTAAATGTGAGTACAGTTTTCTCTTACGAAACAATTTTAGATGAAGTTTTCTCATGACGGGGCGACAAAGTCAAAATTTGCATGTACTGCTGCCATGCAAATAGTGAAATCCAATTTACTTACGTACGTGAAATAATTCACAGTGAAATAACATACTATGGATTACGTAATAAAACATTCGAAAAAATTATCCCGCGAACTGTTTTTGTATTTTAAAAAAATTGCCGAATTTGCAACTATTTTCTGTACATTTTGAGATTTTTTTTAATTCAAAGTATTACGATGTGGTATTTTAAAAATGTTTTATTGCGTAGCTCATGGGATGTAAGTTCAAAGTGAATAAGTTTGTTTAAGTAGGTCAGTCGGTATTCATTGTTTGCATGGCAGCGTAGCAAGCAAATTTTAACTTTGACACCCCCGTATGAGAAAACTATGAGAGCTAAAATTGGTTCATAAGAGTAAAATGTACTCACAAGTATCGTCTACAAAACTATCAATATTTCATAAAAATATAAAATAGTGATTTTACCGTACTTGAACACCTTTAACAGATAATTGCCGCAATTCTCCTCCTCCGTAGAATTACTTACGCAACGAAAAATAAACGTTACAGTGAAACAACAACGCAATTTAATTATGCATCTATGTTCATATATGTCATTAATAAAAATACGTGCTCGTTATTTTCTGGCAACAGACTAGACTCCAAGTGGTCATAGACTTGTTTGATGTCTCCGCCGTTGGCAGACAATGCCTGCAGCGGAGAATATCTCCACGGTAGGGAGGCCAATTTTCTATAAAGTGAAACACGTATGTGACAACACATAAATGCTTGGGACCCGTGGAATCACAGACCATCGTGGCCTGTGAGAGTGAATATGAGAGTCTTAGAATGATAGTTGTGTAAGTTACGTTAAGTAATTTTTATAAAAACGAAAAATTGCTTTTACATAGAAAACAGCGCCCTTTTTTTAATACTTGAATTTTACTTCGAAAATTGAGTAAAAAAAGTGTAATAATTGTAACGGGACTTTCTTTTAAAACACGTTTAACATGAATGAGAAAGGCACATCTTAACGAAAATGACTTACACCGCTGTCATTATAAGCCTCTCATATATTACCAGAAATAAGTTCATCAATTTATAATAATGTTCATTCCATTAATCTTGGATTCAGGCGGTTGATTTGAAAATAGATAATTTTATTTGTACCTTGGGGGAAAAAAGGGGGGGGGGGCGACGAGGGCAGGGGCCCCGAAGACTTAGTCTACTTGGACCAGGAAATCCTGCCGGCGACCTTGCAGGTCGTCCTTTGGTATGTACGGGTAGCGCAGTTCAGTCTGTTACCAAATTATAAAATGAATTTCACTGATCCTTGCAAATGGTTTAATTTAGTACGAAGACAATTTAAATTTAAACACGACAATATTATGTATATGGCAATTCTGAGACGTCTCTCTTAATTTTTCGTAGTTTATCGTCCATTATCGTCTGTAGGCCAAACTGTCACGTGTCTATGAAGATTTCATATTCATTTAACTGTGCAATGCTTGCACTTAATTTATTGTAAAGAACGCCAAACGGTAAGTGTTGTTCTGTAGCTTTTGAATGTAGACACGCAATTTACCTCAATGTTCATGAAGAAAAACAACCATATAAATTCCTTTAAAGTAAATGCAAAAGTATGAATGACGACTAAAAATTAAAATTGTGCAAAACTACATGTTATGACGTTGATTTTAGGGAGGGATGAAATGTGGCTAGCTTCGGGCGTTTTCGGCGAAGAAAATGTTCTCAGTATTAACCTGGGAGGTAGGACTCTCTTATAATATGCTCCTTCGTCAGCACTCTGCCGTAAACGTTATTAGCATCCACGCGTCCCTCGTGTGATATACACAACATAAAAACATACATATTACTATGGCATCTTTGTGGTAAAGCGAACATATTTGAAACACTGGTTAAGATTAGCGCTACTATGGGTTAGGAAGATTATTGAATTTCTGATCGACGATCAGAAGTTACACTCAAGTCGGTAAGGGTGGCTAAACAATTGTGAGATAGAAACGTAACCAACGTAGGCTAGGCAAGTTTAAAAAAAAGACTAAATTAATGTATTTTTACGGAATAACAATGCAATAACACCTTTTAATTTTTATTATCAAAACAATAAAAGAATGTATGCTATACATTTTTGAATCGGAAATTACACGTGACTTAGCCTGTTTACCTATCCCAATGCAACTAGTAGCAGTAATTATACCTTGTAAAAATAATAATATAGATCTTCCTTACCTGTAGTAAAATTAATCTTACCTTTGTCATAGAATAAACACAGATAACATGACAGGATTAGAAATGTACTCGTTCGTGTTTGTTTAGCTCCTTGGTAGTTGTCTATTTTAGCGCGTTTCACACACGTAAGAAATATATTTTAGTTGAACTACTTTGTGGTGATAACAATTTCCCAGTGAATTAAAATGTCGTAAGGTAAGGGGGCTTTACGTCTCGTCGACAGAGAGGTCATTAGTAGAGACATGCAAAATTCGCGTTATATTCTGACAGCTAACTAGACTCCAAGTGACTGTGGCTAGTTAGACGTCTCCCGCTGGCCGATATTGTCGTGACTTGCCGCGGAGACTGCTTACACGGTAGAGAGGCCAATCTCTGTAAAGACGTAACAAACGTAAATGACAACACATAAATGTTCACTGCCAATTTTACCGCAAATTATGCTCTGTTATGTATAGGAAAGTGAAGTTTAGTCTGCCACCAAACGATAGCGCAAATTTTGCATGTCTTTAGTCATTAGTAAATACCGGAAAAATGAACTCTAGGCTATAACTAGAGCCACGATTTTGTCGCGAAAAGATTTTTGCCCCACTTTGTTTCAGTGTCTCTTATGCACATCGCCAGGTCTACTTCATGATTATTGGCAACGTGTCTTTGTTCAGACACATCTCTCATTTGACTGCACCAATCAGAATAAGATTATTGAGACTCCGTACGTCTGTGATTTGCCAAGGCAAGTGAGAGTAAAATCATCCAATCACAAAGGATGTAGCAGAGCTGCAGATGTGCACATGACGCATTGGAACCAAATGTTGCAAAAATCTTTTCGCCATAAAATCGTGGCTCTGGCTATACCCTTCAAGAATATATGTGCATTCAAGCAGACGACAGCTGTTCATTGGCTACTCGCTGACACAATAAAATGGGCCCGCATTTAATTACGCATTTATTATTGCCTCATCGACTTCAAGGTCGTGTCAAATAAGTCAGCGGGCAACTGTGAAAGTATCACTAACTTACAGTGGCTGGAATTATAGCTTGTACCTGAAATAAAATATGAAATTTTCAGGTATTTATTCATTAGAGACGGTGACACACAACAGGGTAAAATGACAGGAGCTGGGAGAGGAGTCGGCCATGGCCTTTGTTGGTGAACCATCTCAGCGTTCGCGTGGAGTGATTTCGGCTAAACATTTAATTTTTTCATGAAATGAAAAGTGTACACATGCGACGATATTTCTGAGCTCCTGAGGGAAGTTATTAATTTTCGTGCGTTTATAAATTTAAACTGTACTGATCATAGATTAGTGCAAGAAGAATTTTTTCTTCATATTTTTAAAGAGCACGAGTACGTGTTACATAACAAATTAAAGACATCATGTTGTGAGTTTACAAACAATTATCATGTTTAATTATTAAAATGACTGCTGTAATTTAAAATGTTAGAAATACTTTATACCTCACCAATATAAGTTATGCACAGAACTGCAGCTGTTCGCAATTGCTTTACTAATTTAAGGACGTCTTCTGTTTCCCTGTATGGAAAAATGTGAACTAACTAACAATATACTACAGACACAAACCCACACGGAAACTCTTAAATTACCTTTGTAGAATGTCCAGTACGCAGAAAGTACAGAATACTACGGAAGAACGGTAGTTGATATAACGCACAAAAACACTCTGAATCATTTAATGAAATTGGGACGAATAACTGCATTTAATTCAAAACAAGCTATAAATTAATATACATCCAGGGTTGACTTTTACGAGGAGCAAATTAGCGTGTTAGCGGTTAGCCTAGAAACATTCCGAAACTATTACTCTGCTGTCTCTGCTTGCTGAAACAAACAAATATGATGGATAGAACTTTTTGGACTTAAGAATGTTTCCTCTCCATTGTTGGTTGTACCCATGTCTGCAGAAGTCGCGGGGCCGCGGTAGCCGAGTGGCTAGAGCACTTGCCTCCCGCACTAAGGCTATCCGGGCTCGATTCCCGGCGGGGTAGGTCCTCAGACTTTCGCAAGTGGGAATCGTGCTCGACGAAGCCGCTGGTCAGTGGGTTTTCTCCGGGATCTCCAGTTTCCCCCGCCCCTTCATTCCGGCTGTAACATAACATCTATGTGTTACAGGTTATTGTTAAAGATATTTTATTGTCTTTACTTTCTGAAAAAGACACGTCAACATTCAAGTTGAACTGTTCTATGGAATTATATATGTAAAATTTTTTATTTACATCTTCATGGTTTATGCTATGGTCAGAATAGTAGTAAGTATTTTTAATATTATTATGATTATGTAAG
>PNEQ01110343.1:0-11181 GCA_003012365.1 Medauroidea extradentata
CTTAACAGTGTTGTTATAATTGACATTTTATGTAATGTTTGCTAATCACATAAAGAAAATCAAGCTAGTAATTGTGTGTTACAGATTCCAAAATACTCTTTGGGAGAAGAGTCATGTCATTTCATCATGTCTGCACCCAAGATTCAAACTGAAATGGATCCGAGATGCCAACAAGCAAGTTCAAGCCCAAGACTGGGTATTCGAAGCAGCAAAAGTTGTGCGTGATACTGAGGGCGCTCAGTCTGGAATCGCATCTACTCCTGCTGTTTGTCTTGACGAGTTCAGTGGATTTTTCCAGTTTGAAAGTGAGGAAAGTGAACCGGACGAATGCAACCAAATTAAACAATGGCTTCACGAACCCACTACACCTCAGGTGCAAGAAAGCTAAAGTTTGCACCACCACTTGTGAAAAAAATGTTCATAAAATATAATACAGCCCTAACCTCAAGTGCAGCTGCAGAACGATTGTTCAGTATTGCAAGAGATGTGTTTTCTTATAAGAGAACCAGCCTGGCGAATGCCAACTTTGAAATACAGCTTTTGCTCAAAGCTAATTTGAAAGCTTAAAAACTGGTACAAAATGTAATTTATTTAGCCTTATCCATATTATTACATACCCTCATTTAAAGCATTGTAAATTCACCGAAAATATATAACATGATTACCCATGCGATTTTATTATATATGTACTGTATATATTTATATATTTTTAATAACGGTAACAGAATCTTTGAAAGGAACTTGAAATGAGCTGAGCTCCACGAAAAATGAGTTTTGAGCGTGAGCTAGCTCCTTTCTCCTAAGTGAACTTTTACTGGTGTTTAGCTCATTTTATTTTAAAGGAACTTGAGTTGAGCTAAGCTCCATTTTAAAAGGAATTTCCTAAGGTTTGTACTGCTGCTACTCACCTGAGAATTCCCAATGCCTCTACTGCCGGCCGCCCAAGAAGTGGTTCTTTTAAATCTTTAATTATATATACTTCCTGATTGATGATATTTCCTTCCCATGCTAAGTTAGTTTTGAATTTCCCCAATGTATTTAGCTGTGTACTGCTCGATCCTTTTAACAGCATATTCGTAAAAGTTCTTTTCTAAAGCTAACCCTGTCGCCTGTTTAAGGGTGGTAAAACTTTCTTCAGAAAGCACTGTGGCATCTGCTCCAGTATCTATTGTGAAATTGACATGAACTCCCCCTATTCTAATTACTGCTTTCCATGGTGGCGAGTAATTATACACTACGGTCAAACATGGTCCGAGTTTAAAGTTGCTTTTGAACGCCGTTTCAATAGTACATTTACATCCATACAAACACACAGTAGTTGCTTGTTAGCAGAACAACAATTAAACGAGTCACTCTGTACCTTTGTCACAAACAAGATCAGCATGTTATAGAAGTACTATCCAGAGATGTCAGTACGCGAAGTTTTGGAGGTAGTAGCCTCAACAGCTCAAAATAGATTCAGACCTGCCTTAGCTTCCCTTATTCACGTGTCCGAGGAGGATTTCTTACGTTCAGTTTTTGTCCTAGAGCAAAATGTAGTCGAGGAAACACCGCGGCGTGACCGCGAACATACCTTCTCGCATGTTACAGAACCACGCAAATCTGGCACAAAACAGCAAAACCAGAAGCAAAATAAACCAGTCAATGCAGAGCAGAACAGTAACCACAGATTTCAGCCCCGTAATAATAATATTAAGGGAGAGTGGATCAAACCAGATTATTCAAAACCACCCAAATACCCATGTCATTATTGCGAGGGGAATGTTTTTCATTGGCATTTTGAGTGCCCGAATAAGGCAGCAGGCAAACCTATGCTGAACCAGTCATGAAACGGCAGAGCGGGGTAAAGGGGCCGGACGTTGCTTTTACCCCCGGAAAAACAAACAGTACCGGACTTTACATAAATTCAGAAGTAATTTGGCTAACTATACAGAATATGAAAAATGCCAACAATACTCAACATAGTAACAAGTGTAATCATGTGCATGCAGTTGATGTAAATAATGTAAATAATCGGAGTGCAAATTGTCAGTGTCATGAATGTCTACACAATGTGTCTGTCAATAATGTTGTGTCACACAATGCTACCAGCTGCGGAACACCCCTGGCATATGTCATCACAAACAAACTACATATCAACATTCAGAACTACTAACTGCGGAATGTAAACAAACCATTTGTCAACCAATAGAGTTACCAACCACTGAAACCACATCAACATGTAAACAAAACACGCAGATTCAAACACCGCAACAAATTCTACTTAATCAATTACAGAATTTCAACCATGGCATGCTATGCATACCGGTCATTCTGAATGGACACAAATGCCGAGCGCTGATCGACACAGCAGCGTCGCACAATTTTGTACGTCCAGGATTTATTGACCCACGGAATTTAAAGACAGCTGTCCGTACACTTAAACTGGCTACAAATCAACAGACTAGCGAGACGCTAGGTGAAACAGAGATCGCAGTCACCATATGCGACGTCACCACAACCACAACAGCCTTTGTCACGTCAGATCTACGTGAAGACGTAATATTAGGTATACCATGGTTGACGGAACAGAATACTGTTGTCGAACCGGCAGCCCGTCGAATACATTTCGGCCAACACGAGCGATGTACCGTGTACAATCTGGACCCCAAGCCGACCCACACGGCCACCATAGCGCTTATAATTCAGCTATTACATTAGCCCCTAAAAAGGACGGGACGTGGCATTTCTGTGTCGATTTTCGCCCAATTAATCGAGTCACATAGAGCGCACCGCTACCTTACATTCAAGTCAAAGGAGCGCTAGGAGCTCTCGGACGTGCCAAAATACTGTCGTCACTTGATCTTCGTAGCGGATACTGGCAGGTACCGGTCGCTCCAGAAGATAAACCCAAAACCGCGTTTACTACACCAGACGGCAGGCGATTTCAATTCTGCGCTATGCCTTTTGGGTTAAAATGCGCACCTGCTACCTTTCAAGCACTCATGGTAAACGTTCTTGACGGCTACATCGGAGAGTTCGCGCTGGCCTACCTCGACGATGTTGTCGTCTGGTCAGAAACGTGGGAGGACCACATACGCCATCCTTCCCTCGTGCTTGAACGCTTAGCTACTAACGGACTGACCTGCGCAAATCAAAAGTGCCATATCGGCAAAGATTGCATCAAATTCTTAGGACATCTAGTAGACGATGAAGGCAGCAGGCCGACACCGGAACAAATTGATTTGATCAATAGTCAAGCAGCTCCACGAACTCGCAAACAATTACATAAATTTTTTTGGACTTGTAAACTGGCTCCGAGATTTCATTCAGGACTTTGCTATTGTCACAGCACCTCTCCTGAGTTTATTGTCACCAGCGAAACCGTTCAAATGGGAGCTAGAGCACCAGCAGTGCTTCGAACAAATCAAAGCCAGATTCTCCGAGTGCCCCAAACTGGCACGACATGACCCGAGCAGACACCTATATCTGCAAACCGATGCTAGTGAACAAGGCCTAGGAGCGGTATTGTACCAGTATGGCGACAACAATGAAAGACGTATCATGGAATTCAGCAGTGCGAAGTTCGGCGCTGTGGAATGTCGTTATGACGTGAACGAATGGGAGTGCCTTGCCGTCGTCTGGTCAGTAAAGCGGTACCACCAATTCCTGGAGTACCAGAGATTCACGCTACGGACAGACAACCGTTGTTTGGTATGGCTCCACTCCATGCGCGAGGCACGGAGCAAGTTAACTCATTGGGCACTGTTTCTCCAGTCATTCGATTTTGGAGTCGAAAATGAGTTAGCAGAAAGCCTATCACCATCTCCGCAGGATGTGTTCGCCCATGACGAAGAGGAATGGGACGAGATCATGCCGCCAACAATGCATAACACTGAAAGGGGAAATCCGGAGTGTAACCGAATAACTGTACATGACAATCTAACCCTTGAAGCACTGAAGGACCGTGTTGTAGCTGCACAGCAACAATGCCCTGTGTCACAGCAACAAGATGACAGATGTAGTAAGGGCGAGGTTGGCGTATCGTCGACGGCGTTCTACAGATAGATTGTCCGGCAGCCAACCCAGCCTGGAAGGTGTATGTGCCAGAAGCAGAGCGGACCACAGTCCTGCGGTTCGCCCATGAGAGTCCTTGGGCGGGGCACCCAGGCGGAACACAAATGCTAACCAACATCAGACGTCACTTTCACGGGCCAGGAGCGGCACTACAGACTCGGAACTTCGTACGCGAGTGCCAGCCATGCAACCATATTAAGAGCAGACGCGCAGATGGCCTGCAACAACAGCAGCCAAGGACAACCAGCATCCCCATGGATACTGTCGAGTTGGATCTGATGGGTCTGTACCCTCGTGCCAAGGGAGGCAAATGCTTCATACTTGTCATAACAGACCTGTACACCAGGTGGGTCGAAGCCTTCGCCATTTCCAGCGGACGGGCACCCATCATCGCACGTGCTCTAGAAAACGAGTTTTTCACCAGATGGGGATACCCGCGGGTCCTGCTGACCGATAACGGAACTCAGTTCACAAGCAAACAGTGGCCCGAGTGTTGCTCTAGGTGGAACATACAACACCACACAACAGCCGCATACCATCCACGAGCAAACCCGACAGAGCGCAGGAACCAGGAGATTAAGGTACAGCTTCGATTCCGGACACGTGGACATCATGCGAGTTGGGCAGAACACCTCCCCGCTTTACTCTACACCCTACGCTCCCGAGTCAATGCAGCCACCAGATACTCTCCTGCAGAACTGCTCCAAGGACACAAATTATTGCTACCAGGTGAACTGGCGTGTTTCCCGCGTGCTGATGCAACCGAGGGAGAGGGAAATGGTGAGCGCAGTCAACGATAACGACAGTGTCGGGACCAGGTGCAACAACGGCAGCAAAGGTACACAGCGCAATGGTGCCCGAACACAGAAAGACCACCACCACCGGCGGGGACATACCCCCCTCACTTGTCGACTTCCTTGCCCGCAGAGTCACCCTCGTCGACCCCAGCGGAGCCACCGAGTGAGGCAGACGTACCAGTATCGAGAGTTGGTGACAGGAGTCCAATGACCGAGGTGGACCCCCATTCTGACAGCAACAAGGCAGCCGACCCGGAGAGCTCTCCAGCCCCCGAAGGGCTGACTACAGAGTTGACCAACCAGTCTTCTGACAGTGCGACAGAGGGGAAAGGCAGCAGAGCAGCGGGCGACACTCCCGCCCTGCCTACTGACACCATGGACGATGAGGTTGATGCACACGTTGCAAAGCAGCCTACGTCCCTCAGCCCAGCTGACAGCGAGGCTGACGGAGAGTCCAGTGGCCCAGAGACCCCTGCAACACCACCACGTCGCAGTCAGCGACGACACCGTCCTGTGCAGGCTCCCGGCACAGGATGTTCTGAGGTGAGATCTATACAACCTACTGTCCCTTCTCTGCCCAACAGGTGCAGGAAGCGTGCCGAACCACTCTACGGGGACGCTCACGAGGAAGGGACATTTAGTTCCCCTGCTGTCTTAGGCGGTGAGGCGCCTGCCGGTCATTCAGACCGCAAGGGCCGCCTGTACACACACCGTCGGGCTGCAACAGGTGCTATTCCAGCACATGGCCTTGGCAGGTACTCCTCAAGCGACGCCTACGGAGAATCTGAGAAGCAGATGGCAACGAGGCAACGATGCCAGCCCAGAGCAGTGGCATTCCCGGCAGCCACTACAGCAGGCCACTAACAGCTGCGAGCCCGCAACACCTTGCGTGCTCCGAGCAGCTGGTACCACTAGCGGCCGAACAGACGCCTGAGTGGGGGGCGGATGACGTGTGTCATGGACGCCCGTTCTGTCGCCGTCCTTTTTGGGCTGCCGCGGCCGTGTTCCGGCCACGTGTTCTCTCCTCTCTCCCCCCGCTACAGTAGGACATAAGGCACTGTGCTTCATCAGTGGAGACGTCAACACCAACGTCCCACCCCTATGAAGGTACATTACGGTCTACAACTAGCAGTTTTGGGCTAGTCAAATTCGTTTGCAGGGCCAGCAGCGTATTTGCTAGTATTTTCAACAAAATCAAAAACTGACCCAGACCATGTGAACATGTTTATGACGTCAGGGCGCTGCGCGCCACGACGCACGTCAGGTGCCAAGCTGCGACAGGCATTGTGTATATAGTGACGTTAGTTAATCAGAAAGCATACCAGAATACACTGCAGATTTGCGTGATTGCTTACAGTACTCTTTTTAAAAAATGCTTTGAACATTTTGCATATTATTTCAGTTGCTAATTTAATCACGGCGGCAAGGACACTTTGGAAAGCCTGCCAAGAGTGTTTTAATTTACTTTTGTGTTCTTAACATTTATATGCTCCTTAAGAGCAAGTTTGACGCATGTCTTCTCTTAATTCAAGCAGAATCTTATTATGTATTTCAGTTTTGAATTTAATATGTATTTTATTCTAACAATTCTTTCAGAGATTGCCCTACAAAAGACTGGCAGTTATATTTATATTTAGGCCTATACGTAATGGGCAGAAACATTCTTAAAATTATTTATTTACTTTTTCATGACTTTTGGTTCTGCATTCTTGTTTAAATTAGAATGTAAGAGCAAATCCACCACGTCTGGCGGGAACGCAGGCTTCCGGGTCCCCGCCTGACGCCATATTGAGTTAGTCTTCGCCCCGTCAGGGAGCAAGTAGGTTGTGCGCGCGGAGTGCGGTCACGTCTCCCTGAGGTTCCTCATATTTAGTGACGTAATCTTTTAGTTTTCAATAGTTTATTTAGTCTACCGGAACCTTTTTGTGTCACTTCATGGCCTCAGGGAACGACGCGCGTCAGGGAAGTGCTATTTGAGCCTCCCTCATAACCTTTCACTTAAGTCCATTGTTGGCCGACGCCACAGTTCACAGCTTTACTGATTCGCTCCGAGCGAATATTTTACGTATGGTCAATGGTGGCACTGCTCGAGGGTGTTTCAAGCTAATAAACCACCACGCTGGTTTCAATTCACGTCAGTGTTTTCCTCAATGGCAACAATGACTTTCTTCCCCTCCGCACCCTAAGGAACCACAGCAACCAGAGTCGTCGGGAGCAGCGCGTGCCAGGTAGGCTAGCACGCAAACCACCACGAGGACTTCCAACACCGACAAGCGGCAGGAGGGCCAGGTTACATGGCCAACAGGCTGTCGACCCACACCAGACGTCAATCTCAGGTAACCTCACGTCGGGCACATCCTTTGGTTCCCCTGAACCGACCCTGGCCTATCCCGAGCCGTGTTAAGGCTGTTCCAAGGCGTTGTCAGATCGACATATCAGTAATTTCAATTTGATAGGTCGAAAGTGGCTCGCATACCTTCCACGAACACGTGGAACACGTCACAGAACGCGTGAACTTGCTATATTAGCCACCGCGCTTCAGAACATCTCACACTCGCCTCTGGGCGTTGCTAAAGGACGGGTCTACGTTGCTCTCCCCTCCAAGCGATGACAGCGCTCAGTGTATTGGAACAGCAGTGGTAGCAAACTATGGTACTACGTAGTCCCTGCTGTCTGTCCTCAGCTGTCACATGGCGAGAGTGAGGGTGGGTGGGCTCGGTCCTTGAAGGGAGGAGTGGGGGAAACTCGTCAGACCACTTTGCAGTCTGGCCTGTGTGTTCTTCACTGCGATTTGATTTTGAAGCTTCTAGCAGGGGTTAGGACGTGGGGGTGGGTGAGCCGCTCTACGACTCTACCAATAATTGCACAGAACTCCTTTAAAATTTTTACGTGAAATAAAAAATACATTTTCTCAATCGATGTTGTATCGTAGACAAAGTGGTCACATGACCAGATTTTGATGTACTACAACAGGTGACTATTTTTTATCAAGCCAATATTGAATATCTAACAGATCACGAATTACACTCCACATTAAAATTCAAAATACATTCACATTTATTAAAGTGGTAAGGAATAAGTAGTAATTTCTACTGTTCGCAGGAACAGGTGTTAATTATTGTGTTGTAAACTGTTAATCACTGTTTACCGATATTACCTTAAAAATGATTTCTTTTTAACTTATGATTTCCTCATTGGCGCTTGCTTAGTAACTGCAGTTTCAATGTAGTTACTACTACACCGAAGTGTTGTTACGAACGCTAAACAAGTGACTGGCAGAGCCTGGAAAATTCGCGGGTTCACTGACCAGTAGGCAAGCCTCCAAGAATATGTGTTTTCTCAAGCAGACTGCAGCTGCTCATTAGCTGCTCGCTTCCAAGGTAAAATGGGCAAGTGATAAGTCACTTTTTTTTTTGCTCAGCGATATTCAGAAGGTGTCAAAAAAGTCAAGGGCCAGTTGCGTTAGTGACACGAACGTGCAGTTGCTGGAATTCTAGCTTGCGTTGGGAAGAAAACGCGAATTTTTCAGGGCCCTAGTGATTGGCCCTGACATCCTAACAAAATTATAAACCAGCGAAAGTACTATTTCGTGCGCAGGACATTCTCATAAGTTCAGCTGAAGAGTGACTAACACTTTCTCGTCTAGCTAACAACCTGTGATAGTCCCATTGCGCAAATTCTTCACATATTTCATCAATATTTCACAGATGAAGCAAAGAATATAATACTATTTTTAACGGGAAAACTTACAAAGATGTTGGAAGCGTCCACAGTTTACCCTTGCCTTCATGTCAACGCAATACGTAACAAAATGTTGACATTAGATACTATTGCGTTGTTTAAAATTCTGCAACCGATATTCAATGAAGTATGCTCTCGGGTAGCAGTAGGCAAGTGGCAGGCGATTATTATGAACATATCTAATTACTTTTTTGATTCCATCCTATATCATGCATCAGCTCTAACTGTAGTGAAGTCGCTGTAGTGTACCAATAATTTTTGTAAGTAGTATGATGTCACATGTGTGTAAGACTAATAATTACTTGGTTATGAAATTATTATCAATTTTTTTCATACAATCTCCTTTCAAACTTAAGGTCGCATTATTATATTCATATTATATGAGATATATTTCGTTACGATGGTTACAAAAGACGGATACACTCTTTGGGGAATATACCCTATGCATGAAAATGATGTATATTCTTTTATAATGCGATTTATGACCTTCCGTAATAAGCAAAGGAGGTAATCAATTTTACAATCGTGAAAATACACTTGAAAGTTTTGTTTACTCAAAATAAAAAATATATTGAAAACTATTTAAATTATATCCTTAAATTCGTTTATGTTAACAGGATCTTAAACATGTGAAGAAACCAACCTTAAAACATTAACATAACAGAGCAGCTTCCTTTCATTGCATAGAACTAGTTTTGCCATGAGTTCGGTGAGCATTGTAGAGTATGATATATTTTTTTAAATAAGAGGCCCTCATAAACAGAAAGAAATATTGCTGCAAATGCATAGCAAGCTTAGTTCACGAATGAATAAAAAATATAGTATGAGATGTGCGACAATCGTACAATATATATTATGTAGACAAAGCTGCTGTTTTCTGTCATCCGTATTATTTTGAGAGTGCAAGTCTTTGGAATAGATTCTTTGTAGATTGAAGTTGTACTGAACATTATATCAGTATACGGTAAAAACTTGGTTAAATTTTTAGTATTTAAATAGTTTAAGTAATATTGCATAATGAAATGTTCAAAATAAATGTTCACAGTCAATTTTAATAACTACAAATCCTATAAGCTGCATTATAAAAACGTACCTAATTTTTCATAAGGAATAACCCCTGAATTTTATCCCTATTAAGGAAACCAAAATTATATAATTACATACGATGTAACGATAATGATCCTTTGCATCTGTAAGTCTAAACATTACCAAAGTACAAATACTACCTAATTTCATAGTTAAATGGGCCTGCATTTTAACATTTAAGGAATTATAATTTTTAAACTGAAGCTATTCGAGTGGTTTTTCAATAAAATTAAATGCGGGATATTTGGATTTTGAAAACGGAACCAATGTAATGCTTTTATTTTGCAAGGAGCAAGAAACCAACCGCTTTGATTTCGCAAGGGTTTAGTGCTCCAAAGAATGTTGTTTTAGTACGATGATTGCAGTACGCATAACTTAGTTGTTTTTCACATATCATGTGTTTCATAGATTTCAGTATTTATTTGATGTCTTAAGAGTGTGTTAATATACATGGTTCTGATTCAGAACTAGATAATGTTGTGCAGCTTCAAATTAGAAGATCTTAATAACTTTCCTGATATTTAAAACGTTATTCAAACATACGCCCTAAATTTTAAGCGAATTCTCATTTGTATGCTCGTTGAATCAAGTTCTTAAATTTAAGAAATGTCATTACAAAATGCGTGTTTTATAAAGACTATGTTCAATTAAAGTCAGGGTTGGAATTCCTGTAATATGTTTATAACTACAATCATTCATTCTTTCACTGTGCTAAGTTATCCAGATTCACTTCCTCGTTTTCGTAGAGATGTTGAACACCCTTAGACACTTTGTTACGAACCATGCAGTGCGAAGCATAGCTGGATCTAACATCCAAAATGGAACTGTAACCAGGCCACTCGGCCAGGAATTAATAATATTCAACACGTAGTTGCTACAAGCGTCAAGGATAACCTCCCCACTCCGACAGCGACACGAATTGCCACACAGGACAAAATACAGGACCGTAGCCAGGTGGGCACCAAGTCGGGCTACGCCCGACCTGGGTTAATTTTTGCGTGATATATCATAGTAAGATAGACCTATACACTTCTGCAGAAATAGCTTATGCACAGGCAAACTAGGCCCTCCTGGGCAATGGTTTGCCCGATCTGAAATAATTTTGTAGCTACGGGTCTGGCACAATATAGGGGTGTGTCCTTGTCCGTCTGCAAGCCAACGCCACCTGGGACACATCACCTTCAAGATGCACCACGACGTCCACCTACGACGTTGCCGTTCGTCGTGTCCGATCTAGCACATCAACCTCGACAACATTAAAGGTGGGACTGTTGTAACTAATTAAGCGGCTCATAAATAATATTTTAAACCAAACTCTTTAACTTAAATATCTATTCAAGCCTCCCTCCGCGAATAACCTTCTTAAATGTAAATGTAATTGTATAAATGTATTATAAACTAAAATATAGTTCCTAAAACCTAATTGTGCGCATTTCAATAGTATTTATAACAGGAACAATTTTTGTACTTTACGCGAACAACCTCAAATAATTTTATTCGT
>PNEQ01110344.1:0-11181 GCA_003012365.1 Medauroidea extradentata
CTTGAGATGTGTTTTGTTTTAGTGAATTTTCTGTGTGGTATGTGGGAATTCTGAGCTAGCCGAATAAAATATTTGACCCACTCCTCAATTTTTATAGATGTCAAAACGGTAGGTTTTATCATCAAAAACACTACACCACAATGTGCGCCTTTCACCTTGTTGCAGTAATTTTGTATCTTCATATGTGAAGGTTGAGTGGTTGCCTCCACAGTACCTTCATTTTGGTGCGGCGCTGCAGCCTCCTGCTACATGGCCAAATCGTTAGCATCGTGAGTACTCCGCTGGGCCTGTTGGCTGGTGAAAATTTTCCACCTTCAGCGAGAGACCAGCGAAGTGCGTTAGGACATAATAGGGCGCTGTGATTTTGGTCGTGTATAAAGTGGCATGCCTGCATGTGCAAGTTCTTCTCTTAAGGAGTTGTGTGAAATGTCTGCCTGTATTCTGCAGAGCACTAGCTTGACTGGTATTTCTTCTGCCTGGCGCAATAGGGTGTGCTGGTAGCCCACGGATTTCACTATTAGCACTGTGTTTGTATAGTCCGCGATGGACGAGGTGTGTACATGTATGCTGTCGTTCCTGTGTAGGGATAGGTTTGTTTCTAGCGCCTTTTTTAGCGTGACATAGGTTTTTTCCAGTGTCGTGTACACTGAAGGGCTTCATTTGCACCTTCCTGGTTTGATGCGGTGGGGCACTGTCTGCAGGCATGCTTGTTTGCTGTTATTGCGCAGCTTGATTTTGTGAGCTGCTTGGTGTCGCATTCTGTCGTTTGTTGTCGCAGCTATGTTCGGCATTTGGGTCAGGGGCAGGGCCTTCAATATCTGATGATTCACTTCCATGGAGCCTCCATGGTAGCGTGTGTACATCGCCTACAGTGGTATGAAATGAGGTGACAGTTTACAAGAAAATGTGTTGCCTATGAGTGACACTTTAATACATAGACCCCCAATTTTACGAATATACTCTCGGGAACTGTCAAAAAATCGCAAAAATATATAATTAAATAAATATAGCTGTTGAAAAATGTGACAGCGCACGTCGGAGAGCAACATTCGGCCTGTGAGCTCTACTAAGTATGTTACACAGTTTGTCTACCCCTCATTTCTTTATAATAAAGTGAAATCTTTCTCTTCGTAGATAACACGACAGTGACAGCTAGAGTTACATGCTTGTCTCATGGCCGGCAGATGACCCCCTCCCCACCCCCACCCCACCCCGCCGGTAAAGATAACCTCTATTACTGTGTGCACAACAGGAATTTTCATTCCCTGCCTCTACTCACATCCAACCACTGAAAATGACAAATAATCACATGTCTTGTATGTTATTTTCGAGTTTTGGCAGTTTTAAGTGGTTTATTTAATTTTCCTGGTGAAGTGAGATACCTTCAGACTGTAGGATTTATGGCGCCGACATTGTGGTCAGATCGTCGGCTTCATGGAATTTATCCGTAATGCAGGTATTATTTGCCATTTTTCGTGTGAAACAATACAAATGTCTGACTATGTATTCGTAAGAAAATACTCGCTGCTCTGTGTTCTCTTTTTTCTCTCTTTTTTTCTCTCTTTTTTATCTCTTTTTTTCTCTCTTTTTTCTCCAGGACATGGTCGGTCATATTTACCGTTAAAGGGGTATCCTTTTAATCAGAAGACATCAGTGTTGTGATAAAAATTTATATTTTACTGATAACTTGTCTTACTTTCCCGCAAAACACTATGAAAATTGGGACTCCATTGGATATACTTTGCGGGAAAAAATGATATTTCAAAATTTGGTAAAGGGATGGGGGCAAAATTAGTCTCAATCGATTTTACGAAGGTATTGATTTTACGAATGTCATAAATGGAACCGTCAGTATTCGTAAAATCGAGGGTCTAGTGTACACAAGTGTTTCCATCCAAGCCCGGGTCCTTTCTGTTCTCTTCTCTGCGCCCACGGGGGCCTCCATGGTAGCTTAACTTTGAATTTTTAGCAGAATAAGCTGGTGAGACTAGGCTGCACTAAGAAGTAAAAAACCTAGCTTGTGGAGAAGTAGCGGATTAGCTGCAGACACGCGCTCTCTCATCAGCTGCCTCTCTGGAAGTCCGCCATAGGAGGAAGCGACCTTGGCGGGCTATTTATATATAGTAGAGGGCAAGGCCCTCCCCCAAGGCTCTTCTCCACCCTCTCCATGCCGTCACCCTCTAGCCAGTGTAAATGTTATCTTTCTTCTCTCTCTTCTCCTTGTTGCCAGCCACGTCTCCTTCCTCCCTTCCCCCTAGCCATCCATCGTAGCCTCCCTTGCGTTGCTTTACCATCTCGTACTCCCGTGATTTTTTTTTTTTTACATACTAGCAAGGCACAACATTTTTATCCCTTGACCTTGTTCCAAAAGTTTGTGGTGCCTACTGTACACAAGTAGATATGATAAGTGGCATTACGTGTTGGTACCTAGGTATTGTATGTTTACATGAAATATTCTGTGCTTACTTTTTCTCAGTCTCCCCACAGATATTCTAACTCCTTTGCACTAAACACTCTCTTCTTGGTCACTCCGATTGGTTCAGCAGTCTCGGTGATAGTGTCACCAATGGAATATTCTCTTAAGTAGTCCTGAACTTGAAGCCATACCAATGCAGCTTGCTTTTTTACATACACTACTGTAAATTATTATTTTTTCATAAATTTACAAATCTTTTAAGATTGAAACCTTCTTCCTTATTTTCTTGGCGTATTCATCTGTGTATCTCATTGAAATGATCAGTAAAATCTTGAGATACTTCTTCTCTACTTCATCACATGGTAATTCGACACGCACACTCTAATTGTTGAAGAAAATATACCTGCCGCATGGAAGCTAACAATCAGTATCTCTAGTGATTTCTTGCTAATATTTTCTGAGGTAAGTGGTCTCAAGTTTTCAGTTACTCAGCTGAAGCAACCAACTCGGAAAGTGTTTCATCAATTCAGTAGCATGAAACTTATTTTGTGGTTACATTGTAAATAGAGAAATTATGGATGTTAACCTTAGTTTTATAATATTAGGCACTGGCGTTGAGGCCTAGAGAAAGTTCGACAGCTTGGACGTCTTGTGTAAATACATGACAATTTACAGCTATTGCCTTTTCTGTGTCACTTATTTTATTCATTTCAGACCATGTCTTTCATGTCGGTATGTTTCTCTTAAGTTTCGTCTGCCACATTATTCACCTCATAACCTCAGCACACATCACACTTAACCTTTTTGGGTTGATAAATAGACAGAAACCCCTCTTTAAAAATTTTATCATAAGTACATCTACTTAAGAGGGCTATGTACCGGATGTAATTTTCCATGTTTAATGCACGGAGACAATGAAGCGATAAGGTTCAGCTTTCCACACTCGACAGTAACAACATTGCTTGTATTGGCAGCGCGCCAAACTGGCATGCAGTGTTTGCGTACTTGTCTTATTCCTACTGGACTTAAAGCGACGACCCTAGAATGTTATTGGAGGATAGTTTGTAGTCGAGACCAATACAAGCTTCTAACATTGAGTTTTATGAATCTGGGTGGTATTTGTCCAGTTACGGCAGTTTAAAAAAGCCGTTTTTAGCCATTTTGGGGCCTAAGAACATGTTTCTAATAAGCGTGTTGCATTTCTGAAATGATAGAAGCATAGTTTGAACTGTGTTTTTTTCGTAGATAAACATATTGTGAATAAGTTAAGGAGCATCGCATGGAATAGAAAAGGTGCGACACACTACAACACCGTTCATGCGTCAGGTGCATAAACCTCTCAAGAGTTTCTTCTTGTTTCCTTCTCCAACATTTGTTTCACATTCATCTGTATAGAGCCCTTAGAAATGAGTCATTGATGTATTAATTGGTTCTAGATAGAGTCTTGTGATTGGTTTCTTACAATTGTATGAGGGTAGATATGAAAGTTTGGCTAGAAAACTTTTAATAAGCTCGTAATCTTTCCCGGTCTTCTTCCTTCTGTCACTTGAAAGTCTAGTAGTGATGATTGAAACGGGAACTACTCCACTTACATAATAGCAGCTACAACTAATTGCAAGCAAATAAGCAAAAAAAACTGTTTTAACTCGTAAAACAAATTTAAAAATAAAATATGGCTTCATCAGCAACATACAAGAGTAAAAAGCAGAAATAACTAGGGTGTGTATTGTTACAGGTTGTACCACAGCAGGAGACAAACGCAACCTGCAGCGAAGTGCAGCACCAGGATACACAAGTAAGTGTCGCACTTTCTTCCTACACCTAGTACTAGTTCCTACAACGTGCGTGGTTCATTCTGTCGTCTCTGGTCAAGAGGTGGCATGCAAGTAGCAGAAGTTTGTGTGAACATGAGACTCGGTGGGTATGGTGTGTTTGGGCAAGTGCCACTCATCCAATAATCTCTCGACGGGACTGACCTTTGGTTTCTGCGGCGTCTTCAGTGGACTAATCTATGGTTTCCGCAGGCCTCGATACTCCCTCAGGATCTTAGCAACACGTAGAGCTTCATTGATCGGGCCTCTAACAGCTGATTGTGCCTGACACTTTCTACAAAGAACTGGAAGCTGTGGGTGCTTCGCCTGGAAGAGGTACGGCTGATAGCATTGCGCGACTTAAGTCTGGCGGGAACAGGGTTACACTTATATTTCTGGGCCTCGCAGCTTCAAGTTTGAGTTCCTCGATACTACTAGTGTTATGATATGGGTTGGGTACATTTTCTGATATCCCAGACATTTAAGTAAAAAATAACACTGAGTTCGAGTTCCACATTGTATATTGAAACTTCCACAGGTTTTTACAATGCACTGTCAGTGATTGCACGTTAATATTTACAGCTTCATCTCTGTTCTACTTTACACACTGTACAGTTACAATAAAACTGGGCCACACTTCTCCTGGAATGATTCTGAAGCGGATATAACTGGAGCAAGATGGCCAGACTTCCAGTCGTAGTCTATGTCGATACTTTACTGACTGCGCGAGATCTTCCGATACTCTGATAAATTCAAGATGGCGTGCGCGCTGGTTGGGTGTACCAGCGGTGCCACTAGGCATCCTTTGACACTGGAAAGGATGTTTGGAAATAATTTTGGGTTATGCGAGGGAATGTCATGGCTCGTGGCACAAGGTTAGGTTACCCAGTGGGGTCTTGCTGACATCACCCACTCAGGAGGGGAGTGTCAAGGTAACCCAGAAGATCGGCCGACTACTTGGGCTGATGGCCCTCCTTATATACCCGGGCTCTAGGGGGTCGAGCAGGACAGTTGGCCTCCCAGAGGGGAAGGAGATAACGGTACCTTGGCGAAGGCAAGGCTAGCTGCAGCAGCAGGTAGGCCAACTACCCTGTGAGAAATATCGCTTGTGGGCCCAAAGTTATTAAATCAATATAAATATTCCCCTACTGACTTGACGCTTGTGTTCTGCATGTTACGTAAAAAAATTAAAATAATATTCACTACATGAAATATCAAGGTTGCTTACATGACGTTCCTTTATAACAGCTGGTATACAGCGGGCGCCCACCCGGAACTATGTAAGAATTATATTTAAACTTTCGCCCTGGCACCGTGATCCGACCGTGCTTCCAAACTTTGTGGAGTGTAAGTTGGTCGTGTCTTTTTTTACTTGTTTTGCAAGCAGTGAATAGAATATAAGCAGCGCTTGGAATTGCAAGAACAACAATAATACAAATCTATAAAAACAAAGTATTACATATTACCATAGAAATGCATGAAGTTAGTTTTCGCTGTACAATAAAGCTGGATGCACAACCATCGCATACGTGTCAAAGTAGACACACTGAAGTTGCATGTAAGCATACACAACTTCACGTAGTATGTGTACGTATGTAACAGTGTTGATCAACCAGGTCTCAGCATAAAATAACATCCCCAGTCAGTCAGCTTCCCACAACCATTGCACTCGTACCTCCTCATTAACCTCTACACATCCTCTTCTACTTGACGCTTTCGAATCTCTTCAACCATTGGCCGCTAGGTGCATCAGCATCGGTACATCTGCAGCCACACCGCAGTCAGCCATGTCTCTTTGCCCGAGGAAGCTGCTCTAAGCAGCGAAACGTCGCGATACACGCTTCCGCGATTATGTGTCGTCCTATTTGTGAGTGTATCTGTCAAGTACTAAAACGTGAGTACTTGTGCTTCTGTCTTTTGTACGTACAAACTTTCTGCTTTGTATGCTACATGAGCTTAGTGTTCGTTGAGAAGCCATCTTAAAAGTAGCCTTTAGAATATTACATTTAATTAAATTTAATAATGATTTTGATTTACTTCCTCTTTTAGTCGTAAATTATTCTCTACCTTTCATTGCAAAACAATTAGTGTACCTTTCATTGCAAAACAATTAATGTTCAATAATTTACTGGTCAAATTTTGCACTTACAAAACTAACTTTTGAACACATCTGGATCACTTGTGTTTTGAATTCAATAAAAAAAAACTATGCATGTTAATTGTTATTATGAATCCTGCTTTATATATTTCTGTGTGAACTACACAAAACTTACAAATTTAAATTGTGGTTATTAACTGAATGCAACAGTGAAGGTTGAGATACAGCCGTGTATTACACTCGGTGTGTGGTCCTAGTAATTTTAGTCACAGCAATGCAGCCTGTTGTATCCTTTAGTTATCAGGACGGTTTCACACTCGCCTCGATCCCATCTACCTATTGTGTCCCTCCTCAGCTGCAAGTGACTTGCCATTAGCAGGTCTTGCAGACTGCAGCCAAGTACTTTCCTAGAACGCCTTACTATAGTAACATACTTTACCTAACTTATTGTAATAAGTAATTTCTCAATTGGTGAAACTGCAGTTCGTAATTAGTGTCTTGCGTCCGTAGTTCTTCAGACTTTAGCTGCTCCACCGCATGAAAAGTGTCTGTGCTCATACTATAAATTCATGGAATTATTTTCTTAGTTTTCATAGTTTTCGTAAAAACCACAGCCGAACTATGTTTGATATTGATGACCTTATGCGGATGTAATCAGTACGTACTTTCTCACCTTTTTTGTTTACATATTGTTAGGCAACTCCCTCTCTTTGTGATAGTGAACTGTCCACGTGGCACATACATACCGCTAAGTATATGTCGCAAAATACCACGCCCTCTCAAGGAAACGCAAAGTGGATTTCTATGATAAAATGGCAGACATTTTCCTTGAGTTTCCATAACCTCACACACTTAAACACCTGAAATTAAATTAATTGGCGTAGAAAAAGTCTGATACAAGTGCTACATCAATATTTACACTTCACAAATTAGTTTTAAGAATAAAAATTTAAGATTATTTCAAAACTACACGACTTCTGTACAATTAATGTAGTTTTTTATCTGATATGACATTCGAGTTAGCTGTTTTGTTTCACAATTTACATTTTAAAAACACGAAACTACAAACCTGTCAATAAAAACCTTTATTATAGCATAACTTCAGCAAACGTATAGTAACACATGTGAGGCGTCCACCCACCACTTAGGCCTTTATTGTTTCCTGTTTTTATTTGATTATTTCCTTATGTTTGACTTTTTGAATTTGCTATTATCTATATAATTACTTTGAGGTATTGTTGACAGTTGTTTGGCTTTTATCTCTATCAGTTTTGAAATTGTTAAATTTTATATGTATTTAATTTGGTTTGTTTAGGCTGAGGCAAATTTGTGTTTTAATTTTAATTTAATATTATCATTTGCAGCTTAACTGTTATTGTCATGGCTGGGTGTATTGTTGGCAAGTATAGTTGGATGGCATATGTGTGCCTACCCAGTTCCTGGAATTGCTATACAGTATTTAGATTTTTAACTGTTTTCTAATACTTTTACTTTTCACAAAGTGCACATGCGCCGCCGCTCGTTGAGTGTGCGAGAGAGACAGTAATATGTTTGCGCGGGCTGGCTTGGGCCAATGAAAGTACACGTGGTTCGAATTTATTTAAATTTATGTTGTAAATTATTATATAATTATGGTTTTCAAATCTATATTTTCACTTTACAAGTTGTTTAAAGTATAAAAGTTTATAGTTTGTTATTATATTTAATTTAGTATTAATTTTCCATTACGTTTTTACCTTGGTGCGCTGGGTGGCCGCTAGAGGTGCTGCAGGGAGAGAGCAAGCTCCGGTGGGTCGGCCATATTGACTTGTTGTTCGGTCGCGGAGCAAGATGGTTGTGTAGTACAGATACATTGGTGTAGTACTTGTTCGGACGCGCACGAAGATGGTCGTGTTGAGAGGTGCTTGAGCTGTGTGGGAGCGAGGTGGCGGAGCAGCCACATATACGTACCTAATCTTTCTGTGCTGGTATCACAGAGTGGAGGGCTCGCACGTTTGCAAGAATTTTTTTTTTTTTTTTTTTTTTTTAATTAAAAAAAGTCGCGCCAACAGGTTTTTAATTTCATGTAGACTACAGTAAACCACAATACGATCACAACCGGCCATGTCAGAGGTTAAGTCAACAATTATGTAAAGTAGTGTCATCTTCATTCAAGCTTTAGCGCCCGACGCGCTACATATTTTGGTGCCGTGACCAGGATTTTTGGTTCAATAATTTCATCTTCAGTTAGCGGAGACGCGCTACAAGATGCACCTCGCAAAATGTCATGTTGGTGTATTGCTTAGCGTTTTTGCATCCAAATGTTGTCTATTTTGGGCTTAAGTTCGATCGCAACGTCTGCACATAATTCCCCACCCCCCTTCTCTCTCTGACTGTTAATTCAGTAAATTACAGCTCTGTGTCACTGTAACATTAACTAATGTAGTAAAATTTTCCCGTGCAATTGTTCTTACCGCCACGATTCAGTTACGAGACAGTTAACAGATAATATAAGAGTAGTATTTTATAATATTACTTTAAATGCATATTTTTCAAGTGAATATTCACTAACTTTATGGGGTGAAAAATGAGCCTTTCAAATGTAGTTAATGATGAATCATCTCATAAAGCTTGTTGTTAATGAAAACAGTTTAAATCGTAATACAGAAGAACTACACATTCTACAATTTTAACTCAAAATCTATAAGTGGAATTTATTTATGCATTATTCATGGATGCCTATCTTTTAATTTGTTACTACAGACAATTTTTACCTATTTCGTTTTGTACATGTCTTCATTTCAATATTCTCACAAAAGCCGACATTTCGTTTAAGAAATTACCTTTGAAGATTTTTCTTTAAAAAAAAAAAAAAAAGAAGGAAGCTTGAGTAAATGATTCACGTTACTTCCCGAATTCAAATTACATTTTCAATATAGATCACATTCGAAATTGTCTTCAGTGGCACTACTTACCTTGTATAGTGTATAAAGTCCTGCTAAATAATAACTAAAGTTTGTGATGGATTTTATACAGACATCTAGTGGAACATATTTTATTTTATCGCAACGGTAAAATTTAGGAAAATTATACTTTCGCATTTTTCTTAAGATACCCATTGAAAATGGTTTACCCAAGTATTTTTCAATATTGATTTCTAGTTGATACTCTTGACTTAAGCCTGAAGCTGTGTTGTTTACAGGTAGGTTGTTTGCAGCTGTATTTTAACATCAGTTGTATTATAGAGGTAGCTCACTCCAGGAAGTATGTAGAGTTCACTGCCTCTGCGGTAGTCAGTCAATACTTGGCGTTACTTTGTTCGCTGTGTAGACAAGACAATGTCCAGGCTATTTATTTTACCAGTGTTGTCATTAGCCAGGGACTATCTGGAGATTTCTGTGGTAGACTGCTCATCTGGCATTCCTGAACAATTTCCGCGTATTACTTCCCCCCCCCCCCCTGTTTACGTCTGTGTCCACGTCCAGACGCTAGGGCAAAAACCCTGGCTGGCCACAGCTGGGACTGTGACTTATGACAGGTTGAGAGTAGTCGAGCGCCTACAAGGAAGCAAGTGAGAGGTAGCTTGGTGGGAGAGTCCACTTGGCGGGTGCTTGGAGGGGAGGCCACACCTGTAGGCGGATCGATAAGTGACGAGCACAGGCTAGGTGAAGGGGGCAGTGACAGTCGAGACTTTGGGTTGGCAAGATGTCTGTGAGGCAAAGGATGTGAAGCTGGGCGAGACAACGTAACAAACCTATCAGTTAAGTATAAAAAGTTCTCTCTTTGTGTTTCTTCCTTTTTCTTCTGGGCAGGATTGTTCCAGAAAGAGTAGTTGCTGCTTAGTATTTATAATGTTTGTTAGCATGAGTAGGCGAGCAGTTTGAGGCTGGAAGTTTGAGCTGTCAGAGTCATGTGTTGAAGGAAGCAGGTTGGCCGGGCAAACTACGTGAGTCGAGTGTTGTGTGTGTCGGGTGAGTGAAATTATGTTGTAAACCCTTGTTGGGATTTATTCCCTTTGCCATCATCCTTGGATGTCATCTTAAAGACATAATTTTTGTGGGCTACCTGCTCGTTTAGTTTTCCAAGGTTTTCATTTCTAAGTGTGATAGTTGATCTGCTTATTTACTTGTGTTTGTTATCTTTGCCCTCCCACAATTCTTTTACTGGAAGACATGTATACTATTTTATTTGTTTGTCTGAATTTAGTAACTCTCATCTAACATTATTGTTACAGTTTGTAATTGTCAAGTCCATAATCTATGTTCATTTGTTTATTTCTTCTTGCATTATAAAATACTTTAATAAATTGTTTTGATGGTGTTTGAGACGTGTAACATAATACCCGGAAATTAAATTAAAATACACGTTAGCTTAGACAGCATCACATCACACACTTACGACGTCGCCATCTTGTCTTCTACTGAACTTTGATACAGGTGCATGATGGGTAGTGATGAGAGTCTGGGAGTGACATCACACACATGCACAATGCAAGAACTGTATATGTACACAACATTTGCCACCCGCCTAAAATGACTATTTTAAACTAGAGTAAAAGAGAAACAAAAAAAAATCTAGTCTTGCACAGTCTCACTTGGTAGTAAGTACAGCTTGTTTGTTGGGTGCACCAATTCTCCGTTTGCAGTCCTGATTTTCGCCATCCTAACAAGATTGTCTATACCAGGAAACACTTTGACCACTCGAGCCATACACCAACTTAACGATGGGACATAATCTTGATGAACTAACACAAGATCACCAGGAACTAGATTTCTCTGCTGGATGGTCCATTTTCCTCGACTCTGCAGGGTGTGTAGATACTCACGGTGCCACCGTCGCCAGAAGTGTTGGCTGATGGCTTGCACAAGTTTCCATCG
>PNEQ01110345.1:0-11179 GCA_003012365.1 Medauroidea extradentata
TTGTTTTGATTGTAATGCACCAATAATAGAGCTGTACAACTTTTTTGCAAACATAAAAATATTTTAAAGGGAAGAATTGCTATTTTTTTAATGAAATAATCAAATTATGAAAATTTTATTCACCGAAATTATATACCGAAATGTTGTATTTTATTTGACGAAATATGTAGTTTTTATTTACCATTTTTGAGTGGCTCTAATAATAGTCCTTGTATTTTGATAAACGTGTACGAATCCTGCACTCGGTGCATGATTCAGTGTAGCTCGTATTGCTTCTTTGCTTCTGTGCCTCTTAATGGGCAAAACTATTTCTTTGCATTCAGCACACTTAAGAGAATCTTAACTTACAGAAGATAATAGGGAATGACACTCCAGTACTGAATTTTTATCAAAGTATATTTTTCTAATTATATATGACTGATATAGTTTCTGAAAGCACATAAACTGCCCAACAATTTAATAGCCCTATACAGCAGGAGCTAGATACCGGGTTTCAGCCGAATTGCTTTTATGTGCGGGGCATGAAAATGGCATGCACTGTTTTCGCTTTTTCCTATGGGACTCTAAATGGTGACTCTACTTTTTTATTTACGGAAAGTACGTAGCTGAAGTCCAGCGCATGCTTTTCTATTTTTGTTTTACGGTTTCGTTTCGTAGTTTTTTTATGACAGTTCTTTACTCTGAAAAAAAAAGTATTTAGCCATTTTGAGGTGTCTCGAAACTACGTTTCCAAGTGTGATATCTAGAAAACAAAAAAAGAGAAGCATAGATATAAATGTGTTTGCTTTTTCTAGATAGAGATACCGAACACACTTTAGTAGTGCATATTTCTTAAAAATAATTTCTCCTAACATGCTACGACAATGTTCATGTGCCAGCTGCATAGGACTCTTAATATGACTGATGGATATTACCTATTGATTAAAATTATTACAGTTTTTTTCCCCTTAGGTTTTTATAATAGGGATCTATTGTTTGAAATATTGAAGTGAACTGTTAATACTTGATTTGTATTTTGCAAGCTTTACAAATATTTCTTAAGCATTATGTCTGCTTCAAGTAATACAAATTGTTTTTTTTTTTTGTAGGTTGTGCGCATCATCCGCAACCAACCGCCAGCTGAAATGGAAAAGAACAGAATAAAACGTAGGCACAGCACAAAATGTGTCCTACTCTGACAGATTGTTTTTTTCCCGCAGCTGGTGCTCACATACAATACAGCATTTGTGTGAGATGGACAAAAACGCGCACATTGTATCTGTAGACTTATTTTTGAGAAAGAATTATACTTGTTATATAAGATGTTTATTGTATCCTGGATGTGTGCTTGTGATATGCTTTGCGTGAGTGTGCATGTTGTATTCTAGAGCCATAATATTGTATGGCGTACCCACTTGGTCGTATCTAACAATGTGTTTATATAAAGCGTGATTGTAGACCTATAGAGTAGGCTAATGTGTGGTGTAGATTGCTTATATATGTGACAATAAATATTGAGCTGTATCTGCATGTTCTGAAATGTTGCCATTTGACCCATTTTTCAGAACTACCAGAAAGTGGATTCGGTGTTATGTTTTATCATATGTGTGACTGGCATGTAATGTATAAAGGCCAGATTTTTGTTTACAAGTACATATTGCATTGCTTAAATAATGTTTTATGTGTGCATTACGTATTTATTGATGTTGCTTGTATTAAGTTTAAGATGTTTACATGTCATGTTTTTATTACTATTAAATTGGAGAATTTAGGTTTAATGTTTATGTATGGCATACATTTGTGGTGTGAAAGACATTTTATTTAAATGTTGGGACAAATTTGCAGAGTTCTTTAAAGTGTGATGAAAAATAAATTTAACTTAGATTTTTTTTATCTGCTTCAGCAGTCTTGGTATAGCCTTCTGAATTTGTTACACTATTTGTAGTCCTTGTAAAATGCACATTGTGCATGTATACGTACATATTTTGTGAATGTGGAGGGGTTGGGGAGGTTGATGAAGGGGGATTTTTTGTGTGTGCATAAAAATTCCAAGCCAGAATTGCTAGTCAACGTGCCACATCACAGTTTGTTCCACACTTTTATGCAGCCTGAGATTCCTGTATACAGTATTAATATTTTGTGATGATTGCTCAAAGAACTAATGTCTGTTAGCTATGAACTCTCAAATGTTCAAAATTCATTAAGAGTTTATGGAAAACTGACAGTAATCGTGACATAGGCCAAGAGTGCAAAGGTGACTTTATCCTACTATAACTGTGTGAGTAGAATTTGGTTTTACAGGTACAGTTTATAAATAAATTTTAGATAGTGCTGTGGTAATGCTGTGACCTTAATAAGATTCATAAGCTACTGGAGTTGTGTTCATAAATAATAGGGTCTGTGTTGTATGTGTGTGTATGGTTGTGTAGTGACAAAATGCAAACATTGACAATGGTGTAGTGCAATTCCACCACTGGCTTGAGCATGTGCGTGTGCATCTTTTATCACTTCTAGTCCCATAATATATACCTAATTTTAACGTAAACTCAAAAAGCCACTATGTGTATTTTACCACAGCTGGTGCAATGTGGTCAATATAGGCCACTTGTATGCTGCGTACTTCTTTAAAAGCAATTGGTCAGTCTGGGAAAAAATAGTATTGTTGTCTAAATAACTATACACATCCTTTTGTCATAATGGCTTATGTATGCAAAAAAAATTGTACATATTTATAGCTTTTGAAACTACTCAGCTGAAATGCAGTTGTATGTCACAATATTTCCTCATAAATTTGGCAAAAAAAAAAAAAAAGAAAGAAATGTTAAAGTAGGATTGCCTTTTCTGGTTTGATTTTAGTTAACATGTCAAAATGCATTAAGCTATTTTTTAATATTTTGGAGGGCTTCAAAACATTATTTATGTTATGTATATTGTTTTGAAAGGAACATTAGAGATCAACATTGTATTGGAATAGGAATTTTTTACTTTCATACGTAAACATACTGAGGAGAGATTTAACATTGCTTTTGAGTCTGTTGCGTACAGTGTTAGGAAGTGTTGTATGATGCACCATTAATTATATACAGTACCGGTCAAAAGTTTAAGACCACCATGTAAAATCATCAAACGGCTCATAGGACCTAAAGTTTTGCCGCGATATTGATGCCAATTTTTTCGAATATTCTTACAGGTATAAGAAAAGAATCCCCACAGATACAATTTGATGCTGTGCTTAGTTTAGGAGTTATGAAGTTTTCAATATTTTCTTGCAACCACAAAATTACTAAATTTTGCGATATAAAAAAATTGTATGGCTTATTCTATTGACGTTATTTCAACGTTGAATTTTTCATTGGTGTAGAAAAGTGTGCTTTTTATTTTGCTCAAATCAAAAAATATCCGAAAATTTTTTGGCAGAAAAGCGAGGCACATTAATCAATAAACATTTTTTAATAATTTCCTTTTTTTTTTTTTTTTTTTTTTTTACGAAATTCAAAAATTTATAACTTTTCTGCCGAAATAGCTACCGGAATCTGCTTTCTTCATCCGCGTTGCTCATCTTCGGCTCAACAGGTGGCACTAAAAGTCCCGTTTTGTGTGCGTGCGGTGTTTGGAGCAATTTTCCACTGTTTGCAACTCTGTCAAGTTACAGCAATTACTTGACCTGTGTTTGTAAACAATGGATAAGCAAAGTGTGTCAGACAATGTAAAATGGAAGTAATTGGTTTGAGCAAGTGTAAAAACCCATAGACAAATAGCCCAGCTATTGAATGTAAGTAAGACGTCAATAGAATAGGCCATAAAAAATGTAGTAATTTTGTGGTTGCCAGAAAATATTCAAAACTTTATAACTCCTGAACTAAGCATAGCATCTAATTGTATCTGTGGGGATTCTTTTCTTATACCTGTAAGAATATTAAAAAAAATTGTCATCTATATCGCGGCAAAACTTTCGGTCCTATGAGAAGTTTGATGATTTTACATGGTGGTCTTAAACTTTCGACCGGTACTGTATTTGTTCCCCACCTTCCCCTATAAATTAGGTATGTTTTAGGAAACTTCGTATGCTGACACATGTCTCGGTAAATCACTTTGTCAGCATTTAAAATGTAGATTCAAATCTGGAAAATACGAAGTTACCTAATTTTACATACTGTATTTGTCGGCATATAGGAAGACCCCGCATATAAGACGAGTCGTGGTTTTGAAGGTAAAAAATCTTGAAAAAAAGTAAATTACTGATTTTGAAATTCCCGATAGAAAACTATTTGTTTCCTTTGCCTGAAACATTAAAAACTTAGTTTATATATTTCCAATGCATTTATTACCGGCATTTAAACATCATAATAGACACATAAACAAATAACATTGGCTACTACTGCCCTCCGCGCGCCCAAGAGCCAAGGAAATGCACAGCGGCGATTATCTCCATTTGTCGGCAGGTGTGCGCGACTTGGCAACGCTGGACAGAGGCACGCCGCGCACTACATGGCAACGCCGGGCAACAACAGCTGCTTGCAAGGTCATCGCATTCCTGTGCGCTGCTGTTGTCCGCCAGCCTAGCACTAAACAGACACATGAATGTGTGGTACGGTATCTAGATCCTGGTTTTTTCCGCTCGATAGTCTTGTGCTTGCATGACAAAGGATGAAAGCATGCGGACCTAGATCCTCGTTTTCTCTGCCCGAGAGTTGTAGGCTAGCGAGACAAAGTATCTCGGCACGCGCTCGCATCGATCGCCGCGAGGAAGTGTCCTTTATTATGAATGACGCTCATCAAAATTTCGTACCGTAAATTATATTAAAATAAATGGGGCAATCTTTTTCATTTGTGACCAAAAACGCAATTCCTTGAAACATCATACAACTCCACAGTTTACAGCTTAACTTTCAAATGATTTTGGCTACCAAAAATTTTTGCACCCTCATGTAAGACAAGTAGCAATTTTTGAGGGCCAAAAATATGTAAAAATTGTCGTCTTATATGCCGGCAAATACGGTACTAATTGCAGCATGTACTTCACTAAATTTTTACATCAGAAAATTGGGTGTGGCTGTAATAAGATGTTTTCAGGAGAAAAGTGTATTTCAAGATTTTTCGTCACATAGAAGGTAAATTTAGACACATTTATAGTATGTTTCAAGTAGATTTTGCATGATATGGCATATCACTGCATAAAATGGGGCTGCGGTGGTGTATTAGTCAGACCTCTCCCTTCGCACCGAGGTGATCGGGGTTCAATTCTTGCCATATCGTTCCCCCTGATTTTTACATGTAGGAATTGTGCCAGATGATGCCGTTGGTCCGGGTTTTCTTGGGGATCTCCTGTTCCCCTTCATTCTGGCACCGGTCTATGCTTGCCTCATGTCACCTCTCACCAGTGCTAAAGACCTAACCTAAGTGCTAACCAAAAACACTGTCATTCATGGAACGGCTGACACCTACAGGTTCCCAGATTGACAGTCTGCCTTTTGGGATGTGATAACCTGCCCTCTGGTTCACTCTCTACTCAATAAATTTTATTATTATTTATATTGCGTAAACATAAAAATTGTGTCTGCAAGTAGGAGAAGTAACCACAAAATAGTTTGTAGTACTTCTACAAAAGTGGTTAGTGTATTTGTGTAAGAGTGGTGGTGTTTTGCATGCTTGCCAAACAATTACAATAGGAAATTATCACAAATATTGAATTTATAAAATTATGGATCTTTGCTGGATATTATAAAAGTCTTAAACAAAACATAAACAAAGAACTGTGACTTCTGTTGATTATGCAGCACCTTCACCAAGTTCCACATGAAAGTAATTACACGCTAGGGATGGGTCGGAACCAAGTGTCGGTTCTTGGTTCCACTAGTTCCTAACCTTTAGAATCGGTACTGAGAATCGGCATTTAAAGGCAATATATTAGTTAGAATGTGGAAAAAACAAGTAAACCAAATGTCTAGCAAAATAATTTTTACATAACGACGTATTTCTTCCTTACCAACGGTAATAAAACAATGGAAACAATAAACAAGTACTAGTTCCATAGATGTCATCGCGGTGCGTGTCATGTAGTGCTGTGCTAACAGTCTCTGTGCCAAAGACAGCCACTAGCGCTAACGTCAATAAACAAGTTGGTTGGATAATATTACTGTGGTATTCGCAAGCCACAAAATTTTGCTTGGCGTTACGTTTACAATTACATAAAAGTAAAAGCAGCCTATGAGGGAAAAGTTTTTATTTACAATAACCTTGTTGATTGACTGGTACTTAGTTGTAAATTACTTTCTTCCAAGCGTTATTCGCGGTAACGTGATTACTGCTTTATAAAAACTTCAAGATGGCGCTCATGCAACAGTTATGGAAAAGAAGATCGATAGTTGGTATGACTGGCGCAAAATGGGAAAACAATGCATGACACGCACTTTACTCGTGATGCTAAGGCCAAACGAAAATGAAAACTTTTTTACATAGCACCGCTGCGATAAATTTGGATATGGATAATGAAGAAGTGCGAAGTATGTGAGTGTAGCTGCAGTAAATACAATATTTTTCTTTTCCCATAGTAATATTCTTGATGTTGAACAATGACCACAAATGTGTGGCAGCATTTTGTTATTGACAGTGAAAATGAACTCTATGCCAAATATTTATTATGCAACAAATACATTTCCAGAACAAAATCAAAGTCAATGTGCGACAATTGTTGTGAATATGGCAAGCTAACCAAAAATAAAACAGTTTATATAGGCTCTGTAATATATTTGAAGTGGAACTGAGAACCACTTTTAAGAATCAGAGAACCGGAACCGGTAAAAATTGGAACCGACCCATCCCTATTACACGCATATTAAAAACAACAGTAAAACACGTATTATTACACATATTAGCAAACACACCATCGTTTGTACATTTAGGTTTTTGGTAATTTCTCAAAAAGTTGTATTTGTATGGCCAAATTATCAGTGTCTGGTTTTTATTAATAAACATGGCATGCAGACTACCAGAGGAAAAGATCGCATGATTTCAGAATTGCAATGTGAAGAAAATGGTAGTACAGCACTAAGTATAAGGTTCTCTAATGACCATGCTGCATTCTTGATTACTGTGCAGGCTGTGATATCAAGGAGCACATAATCAATACTCTTGAATGTTAGAGCGTGCTATCAGTTGTTTTCATGGTTTTCTCGTAAAAATTAATTGATACTCCCATTATGTTACTGTTTTTCTGTTTCTCAAAAGACAGGTTCACCTTTGTGAACGTTTTTTCTTAGCCTTTCAAGAAAAGAGTGAGGTTGTTATGCGAATGCTACCATTATGTAAGTAAATGCAGTACAGTAAAACCATGTTGCAACATTTCTGGATATAACATTTTCATGCTTATAACAACAATTGTATTTTTAAATTTAGCATACATATTTTATTTTTACATATATATTATTTTTAATTGTGTTTTTGATTACACATTACTGTATGTAAACTATGAAACTGGAAGTTTCTTTTCTGTTACAGCCATTTATTGATGTAAAAATATTGATTACTGCTTATTACATTTTCATCCATGTAACTTTTTTTTTTACTAGTTCCTTGAAAAAATTGTATAACAGGTTTCTACTGTAATACATAAACCATTTTTGACACCATTTAGTCATGAGATGAATCTAAACTGCCCCAATTGACTTAATTTCAAGGATATTGTCAAGCAGAGGTCTAGTCAGAATAATTGCAGTTGTCTAATTTTGAAATCACACTTACTTGGATTGACTTGCTGCTAAGCAGACAGAAGTCAAAGTGTGTAATATAAGCATTTAAAAATGTTTAACTAGAAGTGATAGAACAAGCCAGGGTGCTGTTGTACCTCATTGTTACGGACACCTATTTTCGTGGAGTTAGTGCCTAGCTGAATTTCAAAATGTACATTCCAATAATTGACTCAACTTCTACTGTTACATGTCTTGGCTGCGTAATTTTCAGTCATGAGCATATGGAGTTTTTGTAACAACTTAAACCATCTCTTGATGACATGTCAACAATTATGAAATAATTTTAGGCCCTAATTCAAAGTCGTCCTTTGAAAAAGCTGTCCACTACCATCCACCTCTCGTACTTCAAAAACACCTTTTGAGTGACTGCCAGCTGAAAGCCTGTTCACCTCCACTTTTGGCACAGATCTGGCAACACTGCGTATTTCCTCGTTTTGAACTGCTCACAGTGCGTATAGGAACATTCTATCTTATTTCGACAGTCATTTGTCCATGTGAAACATACTGGTAGATAAAATCCAAATTTTTAAAGGGGGATTAGTAAACCTTGATTTTGAAAACCCTCCAAATGTTATACACGAGGATATAGCGCACATCTAACCACGGCTTGTGAAAAGCGATACTTCGAATTCTCTGTTCCTGTACAAATGGGTCTACCACAATTAGGATATATATTCTCAGTACTTGAATTTCAGTTTCCGATAATCCAAAGAATTTAAAAACCTCTTCGTGATTTCTAACTTCCCAATTATTTACCGTTGCAGGCAACAGTACAACGCACTGCGACTATGTAATTGTTATGGGTGAAACAATTTTTAACCCATTCAGGTTTATTTCCAAACAAATTTGTACAGAATGTTCAAATTATGGTTCTGCCAAGTGGCAAGAATGTTTTATATAATTTACAAGCACATGTTAAAATGTTTAAAACAAATAATCTATAAAAATGTGAACGGTTATGTTTACTTCAAACCGAATAGGCTTTTGAATGAGTTTCAGAGCACTTTCAATTGGTACGAATACCATATCCAGTGGTCAACCAACCACTGGAAGACTTATCTACCAAGCAGTTTTAACCACCGAAAGACATCTTCTGCCGAGTGATTTTTGTAGAACAGCTATCCAGTGAGTGGATAACCATTGAAAGATGCCTCGGAGTACTACCAGAGTGTGTAAAAAGTATGTTTTTTTTTTTGCACCAATAAAAAGTTTGTGTGCCAATACTTAATGTTTGTTTGTCCCCAAAACAGTTAAACCGAGTAAAATAATAGTGGAACAAAATGTTTCACTGGTGCTGCTAGCCACTTGGGAAAGATGGGATAGCATTGAAAACAATATTTTCCTTTCTCATTGAAGATCTGGCCCATCACAGCAATGTGATAGGAGCTCTGCTGTTGCACGTCACACTTTTAAACACACACTAAAATACTTTTTGAAAGTTCTAAATGTCTAACCAAGATTCACACAGTTTTCCAAATGCTTGGTTTAAGGAAAAAAGGACGTTAATATCAGAAAAACCAAGATTACTGTGAGAAGACTTGTCTTTTCTTTTATCCAGAGCAAACATTTTATTCTATCCTTGAACTGGTAATAAAAAACCGTAGGAAGGTCATACGTAAGTTAATGTTACGCCTAACTTGCACAAGTATATCTTGTTGAAAATGGGTGTCCCTACTAACCAGGGCAGGTGCTCAAATGTTGCAGAGGACAGCAGTCGTATCACTACCAAAACATATGCAAGATCACTTGCAGTTGTCTTGCTTGTTTAAGTTGGATGAGGTGAATTGTTGCCCACATGGAAGATGATATAGTATTGATAGGCATTGTATGCTGTATTAAAAAAAGTGGAAGGTGGGGGGCTGAGAAATTTAAAAAAATATTCTTAGTACTTCCATAAAAAACGTGTTTTGAATGTGCAATTATTTTACTTGTTCAGTGTATGGAGTGTGATGACCCAAGTCAATGTTTTGTGTTGAAAGTAGCACAGTTTTCCAGTGTGACAATGATACCAAGGTTTCATGCTTCCCATATTATTTTCATGTCAGACATTTTATGTAACCAATGTCAAATGTGTTGCGTATATGTACATTTTTATGTATTGATGTCATTAAAAACGAAATTCTAATTACTGTATAATTAAAAAATTCAAGCCAAAAAATACTGTACAGTAGTCTCTTTTGAGTGAAGAGTTGTGGTGTACTACTGATGTACCAAATGAACATATATAATTTTTTATTGTATCAAAATGTTTGTATCAAAATTTGATGTTACTGTGAAAACATTGTTGACAAACATTGTGAACATCACTATTAGTTCAGAAGCATGTTAGTCCCCCAGAAACTATTTATTTGTGCCAGATTAATTTTTAGTTAGAAGAATAAAGCAATTGTTTAGTTATTTAACAGGTTTTTAGCATTCCAATGATATGTTGGTGCTGCTTACATAACATATTGGGGAAACTAACATACTTTTGATACAAAAAAAATGTATGCTTTTATACCTTACCATTCATATGTACTTCAAGAGTTCAGTCTTGCGTGTTGTGAACATTGTTGTGTGCATTGCAAAGCAAAGTAATATTGAATATTTTGGCAATGAAAATAAGCAATTACGATCCACAGCAGTAAATGAAGCTAGTCAGTATTAACTTTTAGTTTTGTATGGTATCGTATGGAAGTGCAACTTCACAATGATTATAATTTTGCTGTCATCATGCAGGTTTTCCAGTCAGCTGTGGAAGATCTGCTGTTATTTTTCATCAACAAATAATTTTTTTATGAATAAAGTTTAATAAGATGCCAAGTCAATTTGTTTTGTCCTCATATGAAGTCAACCACACTTGTTTCCTCCTCACATGTAGTCAACGACAACAGGTAGTTAATTTTAAGTTAGAAGTTTTTTCTCTACGATGTAATTAATTGGTACTAAATGCTCCCCAGGCATTCATGGTTTCCTGAAAACCTAGTCTTTGTAGTTCAGGAGTATGCTGTATCCAAGTTCCATTCTGCCATTAGAGAATGGACAAAATAAACACCGGCATTGTAGAACCTCAGTATTAGCAGTAATGGATCTAGAAACATTTTGTTTTATTTTAAACTACCAACCTCTTAGGGTTGTGTGAATGTTTGGTATACCGAAATTGAATTTTCACCACTTTCATTTTGCGATTGCTGTAAGAATTTCAGCTGTCAAAAGCGAAATATTCACAGCCTAACGAATTTTCGATAGCTTATCGAAGTTAGTTTCATTTTACCCCTTTGAAAGGAATATCCGCCTGTGAGGCGGATATTGTTACGAAAATTGTCACTGGAGCATGCCAGATTTTTATCTGTGGTCGTCTCTCTCTGGGAAGCTTAGTGCGGTCTTGACCTTCAACGAGTAAGGTTTGGTGTTACAGTTCTGTGCCTTATCACTCCATCAGCGGCGGTTCAACAAAGTCTACGCCGCCTGAC
>PNEQ01110346.1:0-13074 GCA_003012365.1 Medauroidea extradentata
TTTCTTCAGCCCCCATTTTGGGGGTATAAAATACCTGAGTTGTCTGCTAGCGGTGGTGTCACTTGACCCTCGTCGGAATCAACCAACCTTCCATATTACACAAAAACACGAGTAGACACAAGTCACCGATAATAACTCTACGTCAAACGAACTCGTACACGGTACGCCTGTCCCAAGAGCAACCTCGATGAAGAATGTTCTGAAGACATCTTGGACGAGCACCGTTTAACCGGCCAGCTGTCTCCCGGCGAGGCGATATGCGTCCGTCCTGAGTCAGCACCACAGACAAAATGCCAGAGTATTGCTACGAACATTTGGCTGACAAGCCTGCCACTTGGAGCGCTGCCTGCACGGCATCTCGGAAGTTGAAACCTAAATTTTCCTCATACTGGAAGTACTTTTGTGGACTTTATAAATTATATTTTGATTCCACTATTACGACAATTTTAAATGAGCATTTGTTATTGGTTCAGACATTTTTGTAACTGTGTAATGTGCGAGGAGTGGAGTTAGCCCACAGTATAAAGTGTAGGGGAGTGGCTTCAATTAGCAAGAAGTTGCTCCTGGACTATCCACCCGTAAGTAGAGTTTAAATTACTCTAGTAGTCATGTTTAAAGGTTAGGGAATTCGTTTCACCTGGAGACTAACTCCTTCAAGAAATTACTCTGAAACTTGCAATATTTATAAAAATTTTGTCTGAAGGCTTTGTTTTTAAATCAATGTATAATGGCCATAATGTGGCACTGTTTAACTTGGAAATTAAAACAAATAAGAGTATAATTACTGTAAAGAAAGGAAATTTATAGTATGTCAGTTTGTTTTATGCCAAATTTAAAAGATATTTAAATAGAATTTATATTTTTGGTAAAAATATATGTTATTGCACAATCCCTCGTCATTACCAAAATCAATACACTTTATTAGGTTTTTTTTTGGTACATATATTTAGCTTTCTGGTGGGTTGTTTTAATGGGGAAAACAACACCAGAGCGTTGCAGCATACTAAAGAAAGGCAAGAATGTGTTTTCCGTTAATCAATAAAATGAATGCATATTCAATATATCTACCATAAAATTCTATTTTAAAACTGACTTTTTAGACAAGCATTTAAATAATTCCTGGGCGTCATTTCAAAGACAACATTCAGCGTTTGATTTATTTATACCAGATAGTGTATATTTCATTAATAAAAAAATAATAGCTTGTCTACTTAAAAAAATACACTTAAATTACTATAGAGAATTTCTACTACCTAGACTGAGAGAAAAATAAAAGAAGGTAAGTTCTTTAGTAAAACAATAATAGTTTTATTTTTAAAAGATATTATTACAAAAGATAGATAGCCTAATGTTTAACAGTATTTATATCTTCTAGACGTTGTTGAATTCTATTATAAATATCAAGAATAATTCAATTTGTAGATGGGAGTTGTTCTTACAATAAGGAATAGAATTGAAAATAAATAGCTTTTCAGTTAAGTTATCTGATTGGAGGGACGAGTTATCTTCCACAAATTAATCGCCTACCACGGACTACAACCATTAACGCTGAACCAACAGAGCAAAACCTTCGAGCTATTAACGTATACAAATCAGACCCAACACCGCCGAACGCGACAAATATAAAGAAATACCTAACCTTTAGTTACAACCCTAACCTCACTTACCCGAGAAGATGTCAACAAACAAACAGCCTGTACTAGACTCTAGTAGTACGATCGCCCAACCTGCTGCCTTCAAGACATAGCTTCATCGACAGCTCCTTCGAAACTGCTCCTTTAAATACGAATTTTGGGCATAAGGCCCCTACAATAGCATCTCCTGACATTCGTGGAACAAAACAAAGATATTCCTCAAACGGCCTGCAATCTTGCAATTGTCTCCCTCGTATGGTCCTGATATCGTTACCACTAACTGCCGAAAACGTGGGTTCATGATGTAAGGTACAAATAGACTGTTTCCAGTTAAAAGGTATAGCTACAAAATCATACAATTTCCAATCAGATTATGTTTGAACTATAGGGATCTTGACTTTAATGAAAAAGGTTTCTTCAACAATTTGGCAAGAACAGATTTTTAAATAGTAATAAGTCTGAACTTCTATTGCAGGAATAGCTAAACGATAACCATCATGCTCAATTATACTTGCTAAGTGTTCTAATTTTCATTTCAAATTATCAGGTGTAACCAAAACAGCTGGGATTTTCCTAGACCGGCATTGGTCCAATATCTTAATCCTGAAAAGTATATGTGTCTGTTCAGCCATTAGGGCAGCGGTTAATAATTGTGTTTGATGTACCTGCGAGAGATCCTGAATGAAACCTGAATGGCTATCTTCTATTGTATCCCTAAATTGATTTAAGAAACTGGTTATGTTATTAAACTTTATTTGCAGTTTACCAAATAAATCCCCTATGACATTATTTACTACAGTTACTTGATTTGAAAGGATAGCCAACGACTCATGATTTTCTAAAATTTGTTTACTAATCTCCTCCGTGTGACTGGCTAATTAATTTTCATTCTGAAATAATGTTTCCACCTGCTTTTGTGTTGCTACATAACAACACTAATTCGCCACTTCCACCTAAAAATGTCAAACCACGCTTTACTAGACTTGTACCCTGTATTTTAACTAGATCCTTACCAGAAACTTTATTTAAACTAACCAATAGCGTTTCAGTAGTCGTTAGTAATGTTTTTTTTTTCTTTTTGCAAACTACAAAAATCTTTAACCCCGTGATCTGCACAACTAACATATATGTTTATCGCCTCAACGTTACTTTGTAATTTTGTAGGCTACGATGGTTGGGAGGAAATGGGCTCCCGAAACCACACCGACTGCAATCGTCTCCGCACTCCTTGAGCAGCAACATCTATCATTGAATATATAGAGGTATATTCAATGCATCTATTGCTAGTGCAACCTGGTACAGCATCCCTGTCCACATGCTGACCAACATCGTTTTGTTCAGCTAGCATCCAACTAGCATTCTTCAATCCCTCTCACTCAGTCACCGTTGTACTCCTGTGATCATTCAAAATTACAAGATTTAAACTCTGATATCTCTAAACATCTATACACCATACACAATTTAAAAAGGAATAATAGGAACTTTATAATTGAGCAAATTTTTGAAAGTTTATCTGACCGCGCTCTAAGAATTTAAGTTTGATCGTTTCTTATTTATTTTTTTTTCATTACTTTGTTCGTGAAATATTTTTTTTCTTTTAAATTTGTAACAAATTCTGTCATAAGGTTGGGTATTGTTATCCACAGCAAAACCAAATAGATTAAAAAGAAGAAGCTTACAAAAAAGAAAAAGAAAAATTAAAGGAAATGGAAAAAATAGAAGTAGAATTACGTTAAACAAATTACATGTCAGATTTGAACCTATAATTAAAAAAAAAAAAAAAAAAAATTGCGGTAATTTTTTTTTATTCGTTCTACGTTTATAACTTCAAATTTAGGTTGGCCCCTAATTGTTTCATTTAGTCTGACGAACGAGTAACCGTAGTACAGTGGGTTGGCATGCCGGCCTCTTTATAACCAGTGTCTGATAGTGTGGTCAGTTATGTATTAGGATGCCTGGTGACTTCACACGCTATCCAAGTGTTCAAGGCTCAAATAATATTCATGCGAGATACGTCTGATGACTGAGTAACAATAGCACAGTCGGTTGGCACGCCGGTTATCGGTGTGAAATGTTGTGGATTTGAATCCCGGGCAGACATTTGAGTTATTAAGTTAGTTTGTATACAAAATATATGTGCAACCATCATGTCTAATTACTTGGGCTATCGACGGAACGTAAAATACCAATATAATATAAAACAAGGTAGTTTAAGATTGCTTTGGAACAACGGAATAAAATTTCAAAGCAAGCCTAGTTTCTCGGTACCTCAGTTGTATAACAGATGTAAAATTTTGTGGGAAATCTTGTTGTGGTAATACTGACAGACGACTACAGATTTGCACGCCAATACATCTGTGTTCCGGCAGTAGGAAGTTATATAACCACTTCACTATGTTTGCAGCCTGTATGCCATATCGGTGTCTGATATGTTCTTCTACACCATCATGCGCGTATTACTTACCAAACTCACATTGTACAAATGCTTCACTCGTGTTCGAACTCTCCGCAATATCTACTGGTAAGTTTGAACAGCCAGATGCGCGCTGGCGGTAGCTGTTAGTTCGTTACTTGTTGACGACTGAACACGGGAATATAAATCACACTAGGTGTTTCAACAAGTTCTGAAAGCATCCAGATATAATGATACGCTTACGAGTCACGAGTTTCTGAAGCGGTGAATTGTAAAAATCAATAGGCGGTGTGTTTAATATTTCGAACATATGACACGAAATACATATTATATAAAAAAAATTATTTTTGTTTGCAATGAAGACAGGTAAAAAAAAAGTCAAAATCAGTGCAAAACAACAATAAAACTTGACTAGTAGGACGATAGTACGACTTATCACAAAATTACGTGTAAAGTAAAAATTTATAGAATTGGCCAGAGAAGTAAAGAATAACATTGGTGAAGTTGCACCAGTGTTTATCTGCTAGCTTCTGTATGTGTGATGAGTCATGTGACGACTGGGATTTTGGGAAAGCTTTTCAAGGCCGTAACAACTGAAACAGGATAAAACACACACACGCACTCTCCTCCCTTCCCCGCTTTCCAACCCTCATAAGATTCTTTAGCTTGAACTAGCAACCGCATGCAGGTTCAACACGGCTTTAAGAATGCTGCTGTATTTCTATATCTTCTTATTTACTGTACGTACAGCTTTTTTTGCCACTCGCCTGTCAATTCATCGGTGGCAGCACAACACTCGGGAGGACTCGGGGTCGATGCCCGGTCCAGTCATATTCACTTCAAATATTCTAAGCTTCTCATATTTATGTAGGCAGATGCTGGCGTAGTTCCTTCTAAGCCATAGCTTATTCTTTTCACAGTTCCAAGTTGAAATGTTCCATTACTAATACTTTATGACTCTTGTGTAGAAAGGGGGCAGAGAGAACCCCAAAAAGTAATAATAATAAAACAATCACCTACATCGAACATTACTATGCACTATATGTATGTGTGTGTGACACAAAAATTAAGGTTTGCCTACATTGAAATAAAGACTGTTTACTTTTCTGACCAATGCCAGAACTTTTGTAGAAAAGGGTGCACAAGTGTTTAAGGACAGTGTAGTAATAGCCAAGCGAAACTACATAATGGATGGGCAACACTTTGTGAAAGCTTTACAAAAACTCTAACGTGTACTAAAAGTAACAACTGGTATGTAACAATAATATCTTCGCCTGTGACAAATTTTGTGTGAGAAACGAAATTTTAATGCACTTACTGCATGGAAAAACTTGTCGTATGCAGCCAGCCTACAACAACCTATATAGGCAGTATGCATTGACGGATAAGGCAGTGTGGGAATTTGTTTCAACTAGGTCCGGACGCGAAAACACGTAAGAAGTTCTGACTACCACAGAAATAAAACTGTTTGCCCGAAAACTTGTTGACGAACAGAGCTGAAGCTTGGACAGGTAAGCAGTTTTTAGCGTACTTCCCTATGGAAAGAGGCTTATACGATCATCGGGCCGTATGTATGTATGTCTGTCTGAATGTGTGTATGTATGTGCATACGTATGTATGTAACCCCCCTCCCCGAAATTACTTTTGAACCCGTAGACCGATCTTCAACAAACTCAGTACACTTATATCTTACTTACTAAGGGGGCATGTCTATTTGGTATTTCGATTTTGTGGGGAGGCATATTTTTATGAAGGCGGCCATTATTTAATATAATTATTTGCTGTATCTCAGTATCTTAGTATTTTACAACATTTAAGGAAAGTAGGCTCCAAGTTCGGGCCTGAACTTCTTGCTTGGCAATTCAGTTGATCCGATAGGAACAGAAGCCAAAGTAGTCTATTGCCAATGTTGAACAATAATGGTGTTCATCAGAACAACACAAGATTCTTTTTTTGTTGTAATATATAACATGATTCGCCTTTGTCTTTGATGAGTAGTGGGGTCCGACATTAATCCATAAACCTTTTCAAATTTAAAAGGGGGAAGTCCGTGTGTCAGTGCACGGGAAAGTTTTATTATTCAAAATCGAGCTATATTTAATATGTTACTATTTGAAATGCTATCTATACAAACACGCAGATGTTTGACGAATCATTATCTCCATTAAATTGTATGATAACAATTCATGTCCTTGTGAAATGTAATAGTTTACTAATTTTTTTCAGTAATTGAGGACTGTGATTTAATTTATTTTTAATTTTATTCTGGTTGCAGGAGGAGTGTGATAAACTCTTTGACTCAATTAAAGAAGCTGACGCAAGGGAAAGATGACTGTGTGAGATGTCACCAAAGATGGTATCCTATATATTTCAGTCATTGTTGATGCAGCGTGTTCGGTTCGCAGTCATGGCCATCGCTACACTACGAAAAGCGGTGTAGCATGCATAATTGGGGTGCGTACAAATAAAGTGTTGGATGTAGGGGTCTGAAATAAATATTGTAGCATGTGCGAGTATACAAAGAAGAATGGGATGGAACCTCACTATACCAACTTCTTCAAAAATTGAATGGCCCATCGGCTATAATGGAAATGGATATTATTATTGAATCGTTTCAGAGGAGCATGCAGCTTCATGGCCTGCAGTACCACACAGTTATTCATGTCGCGTGATGGCGATTCAAGTGTGTACTTTACAACTTGAAGAAATCTGTTCCATACTCAAAGTATATCCCCAAAGTTGAATGTGACAACTACACTGTTAAGAATTACACAAAACATATTTATGATCTTCAAAAGGATTACATATTTAGCAAGAATGGTTTTTTTTTTTAGTTTACAATCAAAAGATTGAACAATGCTGCTCGAGGAGCAATCTGTCATGACTCTACAACTGTAGATATTGCAGCATTGGAAGAAGAACTAATAATTGGGCCACTGCGTGTATTCGATAACTACACAGGTCGCAAGCGATACTTGTGCTCTAAATGTTGAAAAAACAGTTTATCTCGGAGAAGAGTTGCGACATGCATACGAGAAGGCTAGAGCATGCTTACAACCACTCATAAGCAAGTTTTCAACTAATTAGTAACTGTACAATCAATGCAGCATAAAACTTCGTGACACTTGTTGCAAACTTTGGGGGGAGGAAGGGGTAACAAGTGAACATGGGAAAACGTGCATCGTACACTGTCACAAAAAATAAGCTGCAGTTCTTGATTTCCAACTGGGACCCACTTGACGACGTACAGCAATGACATCTATTGCTAAAATAAGTCCAACCTCTGCCGTGAAGAAGTCATGGCAGCGACGAGAGAGGACTAGAACATCTTGTAGAAAATATATGTTGAAAAAATAACGGGAAAACAAACCGTACAGAGAATCTGCTATATTCTTGGAAAGGAAAAAATCAAAGAAGTCAAATGAAAGACTTCGAGACTATGGCGATCTATGTAACCAATTGTTTATTGATGACAAACGTAACTGAGGATTTAAAAAAAACTTATAAAGAGTTGGATTTAAGTGACGAAGTAAGGAAATCGCCGGAGATAAATACAAGACATCAAACCGAAAATTAAAAATAGTTCTCTGCTCGGAAAGACAGGTTAACTGCTTCAAACTTCGGACATGTGTGCAACTACAAAAAGGAGTCAAAATGTGCATCAATAGTAAAAAAGTTGCTGTACGAAAGATATCGTTCCCGAGCGATGGAATATGGACGCAATCCCGAACACATTGCAAGATACACATTCGAGGAAAAAAACTGGCCTTGTTGTCAATCTCTGTGGTGTGTTTGTCCACAGAACGTATGGGTTTTCGGGTGCTTCTACTGATGGGGTAATCGGAGACGGCACAATACCTGAAATCAAGTGCCCGGAATCTGCCAAAGACATTACTATTCCTGAAGCCTCTGTCAAGTTAAAGAATGTTTGCGTAGATCCGAAAATGAACAAGCTGAATGTGAACCACAGTTACAAATTGCAGCTACAGGGACAAATCCAAATCACTGAGAGAAGGTGTTACTTTATAAATTGGACATATAAAGACTTCATATTGAAGAAATTGAGAGAAACGAAGACTTCTTGAAGACATCACTCACACTCTTTGCTAATAATAGTTATATTCGCTTTGTCGCCTAGCTGTATGTTTATTGCACGGCACTGACACCCGAATATTGATTCAGGAAACGTTTTTTTTTTTTTGCGAAACATCATTCATTTATCTTATGATAATGAAAACTATATTTTATCATTTGCATTGCTGTACTCGCATAGTGCATACACCTCAGGGGTGGTAAAACAACTGTGGGGAAGGGAGAGATTTGTAGTAGCGGGGTTAATTTCGTAAATACTGCTATAAAGACTTCAAATGTATGAGAAAATAGTAATAAATCCTACTTTTACGAACTACACTCAAAAGGCGCCAAAAAGTTGTACCTGCAATGACTATAGATTGATATTTTGTATAGTTTGATTTTAAAAACCCACTTTGCGTGTGTTCGTCTTACGCGAAATGCAACCCATACGTTGACACAGTACATAATTTCTTAAAATAGACAAATTCGGTTACCAAAATAGTTTAATCTGAAAAAATCTGCACCGATTTATGGCATTACACATACACATAAAAGGCAACTAGCACCTGCAGGACAAACATTTATTCCTGCAAGTCAGAAGCAAAGTTAAGACGTACGTTATCACCCGGAGGAATAGTGGTGCTATCTCTGTAGAAAACGAAACGCAAATTTCTTCGCGAAGCAACTTATTTTCAGTAGTACAGACTAAATTCTCAATGGCTCAGGTCCAACTTAGATAGCCTACAGCATTCCTGATTTATATTCTCCACGGTTTCCTGAGTTACCACAAGGCGAAAGCTTGTATGATACTAACAACTGCGTCTGAGTAACGGTTACATAGTTGGTTTAGTTGTTATTGAGTGTTTCTGTCTATAACTACCACGCTGTTGTACAATGTAACACACGGCCTTACGTATTTTCAAATAGTACCATATATCATTACAAGAGAGAAATGGGAAGAATGCCTGTGACCTTGGAAGCACACCAGACGCCGATTGTCTCATTACCGCTGTCGTTTGCGAGGAGGGGAAAATAAAAGGGGCGGGAATCCTGTATCGCGACACGTTGCCTGTAAATGTCTTACTTGTCTGTTTCCGACAAAAGTGTTTGACCTATTCAAAATCTGTAAATTGCGTTGAATTCGTCTAATTCAAGGCCAAGTTCCTGTAAGGCGACTTAAAAAAAAACATTGCGTTTTAGACATTACTTTTAAAACTTTATTATATCGGATAAATGAAATGGCATGCAAACTAATAACTTACATTAGTATGGTATTACGATGTAAAATGCCGCTTCCCGCTTTAAGATACATTCATGAGTTGCCGAGTTATTTCTGTAGAAATATTTGCTCATTTTGGTGCTTCTCGTGGTGGTGACATTCAGAACTGAAATGCGGGCAATTAGCGTTAAGAATATGAACATTTTCCAAGTGCTCAGTTTACTTTTTTTTAACTAAACTTGACCTACACCAACTGGGCCTCTTGCCTGGAGCAGTTTTGTGTTTCGAAGACTCAGAAGTTAAAGTGCGTGGATAAGAGCAGTCTTGAACCTCGCTTCAAATACGTATGTGCCACTAATAAGCGAGCTTTCTATTGGACCGTTTGTGCTACGAGACACAAGCGATAAACTTGACAATATAATTTGAATTATTAATAGTTTGTAAAGTTCATTGCTGTGTTATTTTCGAGTTCGGCATGTATCTGGTCCATATATTTTGTAGCATGCAAGTCAGAAAAATACGTATACATCTTTGTTTGATGGAATGCTGTAACTAATTTATGTAATGTAGAGTAACATTCCGTACACGACTCAAGTATTTTCTCTTCGTACATAGGCAAAATATACGCTTTTAAAATTCTATTGTAAAAACATTTCCCAACACACTACTACGAATATGAAACACGTAGCATGAGGCATAAAGTTTATTTCACCCTCCTCTATTCAGCAAGTGTACGTGTGTGTGACGATAAATATCATTGAAGTCGCTGAAGACAGTTCGTACCCCTTCTTACATTCCCCGTTTCCGAGCCGCTGGTGATCGAGCGCCTTCGTAATTTTTTATTTTTTAATTTTTTTTATTATTTTACACGTATCATAAACATGTTTTCCTGCGGAGATAGCATTTAAGCCCTGAAGGATCTTGAAACATGGAGATATTTCATAATTCTGTATCTTAAACGTAATAACTTTATTCCATCGAAACTGTGATTGGCACACGCACACTTTGTCTAATAATGTCAAAAGGTTACACTCAAAGTTTCACAACGAAAGTTTGATTGATTGATGGAAAATCTGCACGTCACTTCAGCGTTTGACAGACATGTGACGACCTTACAGCTATCTTGCTTCCTGAATTGAGACTAAGGATATAACTCCATTTCCTTAATGTCCACATTGTTCTGGAGCTCATTCCAAGACAGCTTCGTTTGACGCATGTAAATCGGCTGAATATAGCCGCCTGCCTTGGTTGCCGAGTGGAGTGCCGAACTATTTGAAACTGCTGCACGCTCATGAGTGTTATCTGCTTAGAAATATCACTCAAAGTGCCTTACATGTGTCATTTAGAATTGTAGGTTCACTACAACTCATTAGAGATGTTATGTGGCAGCCGAATATGGCGAAAACGGATGTATTTGGTGCTTTTTAAAAATTATAAATCGTGGCGCAGGGAGTTTAAAATCCCTATGTGCGTAAAATACACTGTAAACGTTAATATTACGTCACAAAATGATAGGGTCAGCTTTTAATGTCTCATAGGGATGAGAAGACTGCGTGCCATTTCTTTAAGGGTCCGCATCAGTTGGTTTCTTGAATTATTTTCTTTTTCTTGTTAGGAAATTGCGAGAAAAAAATGTGCAATTTGTTATGATATCGTGAATTCTTCTTACCTTGCTGTACACTACAAGCATCGCAGTTGAACTTTAAAAACTGTATCTAGGCCGCAAACAATGCTGATATTGCTTGGTTCTCTTAACATTATGTACTGATTGCAGACTAGACATAGATGATTGCACTCTAGCGCATCATAAATACAATTCTCGCTATAACAGCCAATTTCACATTTCCCCCTCTAATTTCGCTTCTCTTCCCTCTACTACACTTCAATCTACAGCATTTGTTCACAGACTGCCACTCCAGTGAGCTGCCAATCTTGTGTGCTAGCAGTCTAGTGAGTTGTCACTCGTGATAGTCAGGTTGACTCAAGACCAGAGAGTACTCATTAGTCGGCAGGCAACATTCCTGATATTGACTAGGGGATAGGCTACAATTAACTTACCTGTGCTCATCAGAGCACAATCTGCGACTGCATTGTGAAATACATGACACAGATCACTGGCTCAACATTACATGGTTCAACAGTTTAGCCAACGTGACTCACTACCTGAAAAGTTACGCACTCTCGAGATAATATTTGTATTTATTTATCAAAGTACGTAATCGTAAGTAGGACATATATTTTAGTTATTCCGAATAATTTATAGTTATTTGCTTTTTTAACATTGATTGTTAAGTGAAATTTATTTTTAAAACATGTTACGAATTAAATTACAGTAAACAGTTACAAATTACAAAGGCTTTTTTTTATTTTTGTCTTCTGGTTTTTTTAAGGCTTTTTATGTACGAGTAAATAAAATTTCGATTTATCTGCATGTATGTATACAACGCTTTATTGTATTTTAATTAATTTTTATTTTATATTTGTACTTTTACTACGACAGTTTAGTTAGTCAATTATGTTATTTATTTTTTTGTATAATTTTTTAATTTTTTACTGACTCTGTTTATTTCGAAATAGTTTCTCTGTGACGAACAGATTGTGCGTATTTTTTAAAATCGCGTTTATTATTTAATGAATTAATTACTTCGCCACAAGCATTAAGTATTAATCATGCATATTTCCACTCAACTGTCCATCTCTTTCTAATTATTAAACTAATCGAATGTCGTTTTTTTTGGTCTGTCCAATCAGCATTAAGTTATTTCAGCGCTAATCACCCATGAAATACTTACAAATAGTTTAACAAAGCGAATCTGTGATTAAGTATATTAATTCTAGTTACTTGCCGAGTTCAACGACCTGCCAGTTGTAAAACACAGCTCGGTTTGTTATAAACTGTACGTTTTCTGAATCAGAATTTTTCTTAATTTGTACACTTTAATCTATAATTATATATGTGTCTAAAATGTGGCGTGTTTGCAGTTATCTTTGCTTATTGGTGTCAACTAAATGACACAAACTCTCATAATTACTACTTTTTACGATTTCAAAAAAGAACTAACAAATTTTTGCTACAACATTAGTGTACAGTAAAATAATGAACAAAACCTGGAACCTCGTAGGCAGAAGACCAGAAAATAATTGAATGGGATGAATAACTGACATTCATGCACGAGTATAATTTATTCGTAATCGCATTACGAATTAAATATTCGCTATTTTCATGTATTCCTCAACCCACTTTGTAATAACTTCAAACAGGCAACTGAAGAGTCAGTTATGAAGTTTGTAATTAGCAAGGCGCAGATAGGATATCCACTTCTCGCCAGCTAACTTGCAATTCTATTTCATTTCTGTTTCATCAATACACTGCTTTTGCTTCTATTTTTCGCACTCTGTCATGTTCTCTTTCTAGTGTCATGCGTTACGTAAAGTAAAATTGGCAATTCACTCTTATTCTACAAACGATGTAGGAGTGCAGAACACGCTTCCAAATAATTTAACAAATTATTAACACAGGGAAATATTTTACATAGGATGCCGCGATAAGGAAGACGAAGTGGTCGTAGCTTTAAGTTATGGTCTTAGCAGCTAGTTTGCTAGGTTACGTTAGGTTGCTTTAAGCTCTGATCATAGTACTTAGTTTGCAAGGTTACGTTGGGTTGCTTCAAGCTCTGATCATAGTACTTAGTTTGCAAGGTTACATTTGGTTGCTTCAAGCTCTGATCATAGTA
>PNEQ01110347.1:0-13073 GCA_003012365.1 Medauroidea extradentata
CCATACAACAAGTCGGACGGAAAAATCATGGTAGCTAAGAGTCGCTCGAAAGGCTAATTGAATTTAAATGCAAAGTGCCATACTGAATGGCACCGCATGTTATGAAATATAGTTCAGCTGTAAAAATAAATATAACTACTGACGAATCTTGAGTCTCTCACTTCAAGTTAAAACTTGACTGATGGTGTATGAATTCTAATCAAACTGAGATATCCGGCGCACTTCACGTAACATAACCTCAAAGCCCCGAACGGCGATTGACACACGCAGCAGACATAACCGCGTATCATCTTTAGCACCAACGAACAGGGACAACAGACAACCAACACACAACATACCTAGGACGCGTTACACTATTATATTCCTTAAAAGTACTCACTTCACCATGAACAGGACACTCATAAACAGAATACAGTACGTAGTTTCTTACAAATAGAGAGGACTCCAAAAATAAAAGCATGTTATACAATTTTGCTAGACAGTCAAAGGTAAACTACAGGCATAATCTATTACTGAATAACCCAGACAGCACTCCATACCAAATATTACAAACAGTATTTCAACCAGCATTTTAAAATGAAGTGTACTTACTATAGATACTGCTTGAATCAGTCTGGATCCAGAGCTTAAATTTGTTGTCCTCACCAGAAGTGGCAGCCATAAGTGGTTCGTCAGGAGTGACTGGCTGGAACTGCAGTGCATGCACTGCTCCGAAATGAGGGTTGCTAACTGACGTGTTCAGGCAGAAACTGCACATAGTTAAAATATCTACAGTAAAACTCCTTTCTAACAACACCTTTTATTAAGACCACCTCTATTAACAACCCCTCCCTCTATAACCGTGGGGTCGTGAAATAGGGGTTCTACTTTATAACAACCACCCCTATATAATGACGCTATTTTCAGGAACTGTGAGAGGTAGTTATAGAGAGATTTTACTGTATGTAATTATGTTCATATTTCAAAGAAACTGATTATACGTTGCAACAAATCCAACATTCAACTGGTTAAACACTAGCACCTAAATGCCATACACACCCTCAATTTTGTATTTATATGTATTTATTGTGGTAGCATTCATTAATTTCAAAAGTTTCGCATGTTAACAGTTTTATTTTGTGACTTAGTGTGAAAATTTAATTCTGAGTTGTGTTTATTTGTTCTGTAGAAGGTTAGTCTGTCTGTTAGTAAATACTAATCCTGAGTACTTCTATTTAACTAGTGGTTTTTGTATGTGTCGTTTTGTTTTATTACTTGACTAATGTGTTTCTTAATCAGTAAAAATTTACTTGATATTTTCGGTTTACCAAGGAGTTCTATCTGTTGTGTTAATATTTTTACCCCTTTTGTTTATTAGTGTTTGTAATTGTCTTTTTTATTGTTTTGTTTGACTTTTTGTATGTGCCTTATGTACTTCTACCTTTGACCTATCATTCTGAAGCTTATAAAATGTTTACAATTCACTTTGCTTGCTAGTTTTAACTATTAGCTGTCAGGAGAAAGTAACTGATTTGCTGCTGTGGTAGCAAGCAATGTACAATATTATGCTCCAGTACCATACTTCACACCACAACACTGGGAACGACAAACATGGTCATGCACCAAGATACAGTGTGGGGAAGGAATGGTGCAGACGGGCCAGTACTTGCCGGCCTAGATTGTAACAATTAGCTTGTGGAAGTATGCAAGTCAATTAATTTTTACATGCTCTTTGTTTACAGCGATACAGTATTTAGGGTCATATGAAACCACTTTCTCTCTCTCTCACAAAAAAAAAAAGTTAAATATTAATATGAATATTTAAATATGATTACATACATTTAGGTAAGTTAAATTACGACATGAACAATAATTAGTAAATTAAATATCTAAATATGACCACACCAGCAAGTGCACATTTAAAACTTCAAATTTTAGCTAGAAAAAAGACGTGAAAATATTTAAGGCAGTAAATTTAAATACATAATTAAATTATAAATAAAATAATTTTGCTTTGTTTGGTAGCAAAAATTCATTTCCATACTAATACTATACTAGGCACAGAAGGTACGAGGTGAATGCAAGTTTTCCGGAAAAATCAACCAAAAAATGACAGAATTTGAAATGTTCCCCAACATATAAATAACCAACTTAATACCATGACTCAGGCTCATGCCCTAACACCAAGAGTCAGTGCATATATTGTATGGTTATCAAAACCCTGTGAGTCAGTAACCAATGAGTACGAAAAAAATTAAAATCTTGAAAACCAGGATGTGTACAAATTCATAATGTTCTTCAAGTTTTGTGGCAACAATGACGATGAAAAGCAAATACAGTGAACCCTCGATAACTCGGACCTCGATGTCCCGGACTTTGGATAACCCGGACAAAATTTCAAAAAACAAAATTAATTTTAATTAAATTATTTTTTGGTCAAAAATCATAAGAAAATTGTGTCTGCCTCATTTAAATCCATCACGTTTTATTTAAAAACAGTATTAAGCTTTAAAAGCAGTTGCTCATCGCTACGTAGACTTTAATAATACCACCGTAAAATATGTGGCAAGTTCCGTGTGGTTAAATGTTGCTAGCGAGGCACGCGAGTAGAGATGCAACTCAGCAAGCGCGCGAGTGGAGATGCAACTCAGCAGGCAGACCTCCCTTCTTTATCTTTCCTCCCTCTTCTCCACGTGAGCCACACACGCACGTGCGTCGTAAATAAACACTACAGTATGATGCTGGTGAATTGGACGGTAACTACAGGTCACAATGGCACCCAAAGGGAAATTTATTTTGTTCTGGTATGTGCGATAAATTCAAGATTGCAAAACAATTTGTTCCGGACATTAATAAAAAAAAAATTAAAAGCCACTGGTTTGCATTGCTATGTAGGCAAGGTGGTGAGAGGGTTTTACGGCCCTTTAACGACGTCTTACAAGCCGATGAGGGTGAAGTGTGGTGAAAGAACAACACAACATCCATGCCCGTGCAAGGATTCGAACCCAGGGCCTCTCGCACCGTAAACTGGCACCTAACCCACTACACTAGAGGCCGGCGCGATATCGAAAAAATAAAACATGGCTTAATAAATTATAAAAAAGGGGAGGGGCAGAAAGAGGCTTTTGCCCCGGGTCGCACATTCTAGAGGGCCTCACTTTTGAAAAAGTTAAATGGTTAAAATGAATGGGCTTTTATTGAGTCCCCGTTAATGTTGATGGTATATGCTAAATTTATTTTAAGTGTAAAGTGTGTGTAAAGACGTCACTGATCTATGACGACGCAGCCAAGGTAAGATAGTATGGAGGGAGGCCTACAAGCGCACATTATCACTTCAACTAAACAAAAAAAAAAAAAAAAAAAGGTGGAAAGGTAGACTGAGATTTACGTTGCTCCTGGCCTCGTATTCTAACAAAGAAGCCCTGGAAAAAAACATTTTCTCGTAGGAAACTAGCAGCTGCCTGCAGACACTGTGACATGCTGATGTAGAGCAATTTTTCACGTAAACATCTCGTGAGTTGCGTGTGGTCACATGCGGTGTTTTTATTGCTGTTGAGACTGTACCGGTTGACCTTGACTACTTCCCCTCGCGCTCTACCACCTTAGCTTATCTCACACACACACACACACGCACGCACATACTGTCGTCAGCCAGACGAGAGAAGGGGATGAGAACTTTTATGTGGTAGAAGGGTGCCTTGGTGCCAGCTTCTAGCACAGATAAAAAAGATCAGCCAGAAGTAGCATAAAAAATACATAAATAAAAAAGAATCTGCCGGCCCAGGTTGTTTGACATTATTTCTTTTATAGTTCTCCCGTTACAGTGATAATTTCCCCACTACCCCCTCCTGTAAATTGATACGTACAAAGCAGTATATATTGCCGCTTCTTTTGCTTGTAGAAATGATAGCGTACTGATTTCCTCACGTTTCTTGTGATTAATGACTGATTACCCCTCCTCCCCGGACGTCCCTCGATAACACGGACAAATTGTAACTCGGACAGCTTCTCCCCTCTTTTAGTCCGAGTTATCGAGGGTTCACTGTAATTACAAAATATTTTGTTTTGTATGAATGCATTTTGATAATTTTTTTAACTGCTTGCCAACAAAGTCTTGTTTCAAGAGCAGGTACTAATTTTTGGCTTTTCAGTCAATTTATGGTTTTGGAGATTTTTTTATTAAATTTGAAATACGTACAGTTCAACTACATTTACTTGATCACTTCTGAAAGAAAACTTCGAAAATAAATCCTCACCTGAGTTATAATGTATAGTAGGACCTTGTTATAAAGTTTCTAAAGGGACACTAAAAATTTCTACTTTATTAATAGGAAAACAATGTATAGACAGTTCGGAATAAAGTGAGCACTCAAAAAAACCCTGCTAAATGTCTATTTTCAAGCAAATCATATCTTTCAGTGCGTAACGGCTAACGACAGGAAATATCGAACTTCTCTGGACACGTCACTTGATGGTTGCGCATGTAACATAAATTAAGCGTTCAGTAGGAACCTATATAGTTGAAAAAAAAGTTTAGTAAGGGCGCAGTTCACCTCAAATATCCACATAATTTTTTATTTTTATATTTGTACCAGATATTTTTTTTCTAATTTTAGACATAAATTGTGATTCAATCTTCCTCTTAAGAAATGTGTGTATCTCTCACAGCTTTTGCGTAATGAGTTGTAAACGTCAGAATTTGCACTGTACGGTTTTATGTACGCCACTATAACCGACATACCAAACCGAAAAAATTTACAGTGTATAACAATGTTGTAGGCTATGATTTTTGACATAGTATATAAAAACAAAAAATTAAATATTTTTGTATTTAATAAAAAAATGCTGAATTTTAAAATGAAAATTTAAAAATTTCAACCATTGTAAAAAAAATACAAAAATATTTATTTTTTGCTTTTATATGTGTCAAATCACAGCCTACAACTTTATTATACACCGTAAATTTTTTCACCCTTATTGATATAAAATACGAATATGTAAATTTCAGATGATTTTATTTCTGTAGTGTTGTATTTAAACAGGAAAATACACGGAAATACATTCAGGAGTTCGCTGCCAACCATACAAGTTGTAAGGTAACTATTGTTGATGTTGAATTACATGCAGTAATGGCTGGTGATAATTTTCAGAGGTTAAATCTTTAGTGCTCAATTTATCCCGAACAATCTATAAGAGAATAATTCATTAACGTAAAACAGTTTTAGCAACCAAACAAAAGTAACATTACAATCAGGAAAACATTAAAAGTGGAAATATTATAACAGGGTTCTACTATAGGATGTGTGTGAGCAAGGCTCAGAGATAGGTGTAGCTGGTAGAAAAGGGAGAATGAGACTGCAGTGACACAATGCTAATAAAAAAGGAAAACTTAAATCATATACTGCTAGGAACAGACACAGCAGAGAAAAGTTAAATGCGAAAGAATGCGTATAGAGTAAGGGTAAAAGCTTACATGGAAAATCCACACCATTTTTGTCTTCTGAATAAAGTATGAATTTTCAAGTACACGAACATCATGTAACCTTTAAATAGTTTCAGAAAAATACTACAGGGATACATACATTTGTTTCACAACATTAAAGTTCCAGAACTTCAATCTGACATGGGTGACCGGCTCGCCTGGTTCTTCACACAGCTCCACTGTGGCTAGCCACAGGCCATCACTGCTGAACGCAAGTTTTGTCACGTCCACATTGGCTATACTTGTGTTCCGTTCTTCTGTCAAATAGACCAAGCCCGTTACATCTAACTGGAAGTGGAGAATCAAGTTTACTACTACTACTACTACTACTACTACTACTACAACAACAGTCACTCTCTAGTCTTATGCTACTCACATTGAACAAAATACGGGAAGTATGTCTATCCACAAACTGCACATGGCCCACTCTGCCATTCATGACAACTGCCTTAGAACGAGGATCCACGTGTATTCCAGCAGGGAAGAGCTGCTGCACAGACATCAAGCCACGGTCCCTTGCTACATAGTACGGTTGCATCATGCCGTGTTGGCTGCAGATTGAGCTGTGCTGGATCACACACACCAGTTTTAACTGTGTGTCCAACACATGTATACCTACAAACATTATTTAATACATCATTACAAACTGATGATTACAGTACGAGTAATTACGACAGTCCAATAAAAGTTAGTATCAGCAATAAAGTTGAGAAACAACTTTGATTATTGTTAATACCTAATTTATATAACATTACCAAGTCACTCAAACTACAAAAAGACAGTATTACATAATTACAAGCCATTTCCTAACTGAACACTACTTACTGTGTAGTACATAAAACTACAGCCAAAAACAACACAAATAACTTCAAATAACCATAAAACTGACACACTTGGGATAACTATACACGCTTAATAAGAAATTTAGTTTTCACACATGACAGCCATGTGTAAAAAAAATTACAAATTACAAATAGTGATTTTAATTCATAACTGAAATGTATAGAAACAAATATTGTCTAATATCCAAAACCACCCCATTTATGGAACTTTGTAGTTAGATGGTAATACATTACTGAATATTGTCCAAAATATTAACTTGGCAAAATTAATTACATTCAGTTAGTTCTGTCATGAAAGATAACAGAACTGAAGTTAAGCCTTGAATGAGCAATTGAATTAAAATACTGCCATTAAAAATTACAAATTCTGATATAAATGGATGAACTTTATTTAATTGGTTTGATTGTAACTTCTAGGCGATGAAATATGAAATGATTGACACCACAGTAAAATATCCCAACAGCACTTCATTGTTAAAAATAAGAGCTACCAGATTAGAAAATATTAAATGGGTATCAAACAGTTAACTAAACTGGTGGAGAGACATTCATAAGCTCTAAACAGTGAGGTCTTGACTGACGATGAAGTACGACATGCCATGACTATGGAGCAGCAATGGAATGCAAGGGTGGCAGAAACAGGAGCACCTTGAGCGAGAACCAGTCAGCCAATAGCAACATCCAAATGTTTCTTACAATAGAAAATCAAGAGTTACCCCAACTGAAAATTGAACATGGGACACGTAATTTGAAGTATATAGATTTGAACAGTATATCACTGTGGGAATAAGTACCCAGAAAATGCCTACTTATTGAAATGTAGTGCTAGGTTTAGTCTACCCACCATTTCAACGCTTTGTTTTCAGACCAGAACAGCAGGCCACCACCAACCCCTCTCTCTTCCAAAAAAGAAGTCAGTCAAGAGCAAAGGCCAGCTAAGTCTTACCACAACAGTATCGGTTAGCATAATCTTCAGACCACATAAACACACCACAGTTTCCCTAGCAATCCTAACGGGTGGCATAAGGGTCAAGCAACACAGCCTGGGACACCAGCTTGTAGGGGACGCCAAACTAAAGTTAAAATTTTTTATGCGGCATTAAACATACTATATACTACTGTACGCTTAAAAATATTAAAGTACTTAAAAACGTTTTCCGTAGTTTAAACACACATATGGAAAACAGAAATTTGCAGCTGAACGTCTATGTGAAGCTATGAGCCACATTATTTCGCTTTGTCAAGCCACCTTTTCAGTGAACCCATGAAATTAATGTGCTGTAAGGGATTTAACGAGGAGAGAGATTAGTCTGTGAGTCAGGAATGAGATAAGATTTAAATAAAAATAATTAGAGTACCTATACATAAACTACAATTAAAGGAGGGGCACACCAAAATGGTATTTATACCGATCTGCCAGGGTGAAAAGTTTTTTTCAAGCCCTCTCTGGCAATCTTAAATGTATTTGCGAAGCTGACCATGTCGTAAATGACAACAAACTCACCAAGCATAAGTACTAATGTTTCTGTGTGATCAATAAGACACAAACAATTTTAATCATTCTAGTGAATTGGCTGGAACCACTTTCTGTTACTCAATGGACACATTCAACTCAGGCTCCTCTGCTTTTGTTGGAGCTTTCAATAAAGTATTATTATTGCTTTGCTACTAATTGCAGAGCCTCTTGGGAGCTACAATAAAATGTTAATACTCTTTTTGTTTCTATAACTCTTTGATTTACACATATTTCACATCCAAATGTGACATGTTTAAATCTAGGTATGTAGTTCTATAATAACAACTTACTATGTAGTGAGCCTAACATAACATTATAAAAAAAAAACACTTTAGCTATGAATGTACAGTAAACTGAAAGAAATAAAAGAAATAAACTGCCTAGCAGAAATAAATTTGATTCATACAAAACAAACTAAAAAAAAATATATATATATATATATATATATATATATATATATATATATATATAATTCAAAGCTTACCATTGTCAGCCAAACCAACAGCAATGGCCTTATTTTCTGGGGCTACTGCTATATGGATGATATCATCAGCCATTCTGGGAAGAAATTTTTTGTCTTGAGGTGCCACCACAGGCCATTTTACCAGCACCCGTTCCTTCCCTCCACTGTAGAAGTAGTTTCCTTTAAAATGCAAAAATGTAATCATAGTAGAACCCTGTTATAACGTTTTCCAAGGGACCTGTGAAAAAAATGTTATACGCAGGAAAATGTTATAATCAGGAATCAGTATTTTTACACCAATAAATGGATATTACGCAAAAGTAACTTAAAATTTGATAGTTTGTGTACAGTAAATAAGCCTATAATGAGATTAAATGAGGCTGTAGTTACTGTACCATCAGAAACATGATAAATACATATATTGTGTGCTGTGTATAATAGAGGCTTTCCCACTTGTCTGCTGTAAGTTCATGATCGTCATCTGTAGGATCACAGTCTTTAATATCACTGTAATGTACACTTATGTTACTTTCCCACACATTTATTTGCTTTTTTACTGATATTTTTAGTCTACAGCTCAGTTATTTTAAAAATAATACAGTTAACAAAAATTTAACTCCAGTTTTGGTTAATGTCCGAGAAAAAAGTGGTGTTATAGACAGGAAATGAAAATATCAGTGTTGTTATAAGCAGGAAATGAAAGCATTATGCTTTATGGAAAAATGGTGGGACCAAAGAAAAGTGATGTTATATGCAGGAAAATGTTATATCCAGAAATGTTATAAAAGGGTTCTCTGTACATAGGTATTAAATAAAAAAAGGATAGTTCTCACCCTTCTCAAAATTTGTACAGTATTCACAATATTGATTATTTCTCATTAAAGGTGATGCCTTTCTCGGAGCTCTGGCGCAAGACACTAGGGATAAATGTAGGCTCAAATTTGGTGTGGGTTAGGATGTGCCAAACCTACATACAGTATATAATACCATTAACAATTTTGTTCATCTTAATGAGTCCCACATTGTTAAAGTATCGTTAAAAGCATTTGTAAATACCCGGAAGAAAATGTACATGAAGTGTTATTGTTGTTGTTATTATTATTGCTATCATTATTATTTTTAAAAAATCTTATATAATTTTTTTCAAAATTTTTATTCCTGTAGCAATATTCTTCTCTTATCAATGTAAAACCATGTGAGGTGCTGCAAAGGTCACATGTTGGACTCACATTTGGGAGGATCCTGGTTTGATACACGGTTCCAGCCATCCTGATTTTGGTTTACCATGTCAACGAGATGCAAAGCCCACTTCTTAACTTATTAATGTAGAAAAAAAAACATTATTTTCTCAAAAGCTATACCATTCTGTCACATAAAATTTAACATGTAAATCACTTGGTCCAGCCATGGATCTTAGGTAAGCACCACCCATAACAGCAAGCACGTGAAATTTTAACGTACAATTTTCTGGCACAACAGTATGAAACAAATAGTTTTGTAATTTTTTCTGCATAGCAGTAAGGCTTTAGATGAAAAAATATTCAAAATAAAACGTACTCAGAATATATCTAAATTTATATTCCACATGTTGTGGGCTTGTAAGGTCGACTGATTTGAAAACAATTTGTATGAACCTGTTACCAGAAACTCTGTTTCCTGCTACTTGCTAACTACCACCACACGTGGATATATCCATCATCTGATGCAACAACATGGAGTGCAGTGCGTAATTTGAAGGTGATCACCAAATATCAGATGTCTGAAACCAATCCTTCACATCATTCACAGGTTGACTAAATGTTTCAAGAGTAAGAAAACATAATGTCTGTACAAATGAAAGTAAAGCATGATGCGAGGACTGTGCTTCAATTTTATCACAAACGTTTTCCATATAACCACATAACATCTCTGCCCAAGTCAACTTGATTGGCTGCTCCGGGAAATGAGTACAATCACAACCAACAGGGCAGACTGTGAAGCACCAGAGTGTTGCAGCATCACGTGACTTTATTACTATGAATCTACAAGTACCAAAGGGATAGAGTAAGTCATTGCAGTCGATCACAGCACAGATGCAGCAGATATTGCACATGTTCGAATGTGCTGACATTTGGCTTGCAGCGAGTTTCCTGTACGCTTTATAGCACTGGTTTCTACATAAGAAGTTTTTTTACTTTACAAGTACATGTATAAAAATTAAAAGAAAATGCAATATTAATTATTGAAAATTCAACAGCATTCATTTCACCGATGCTCACAGAAAAATGATTTGAACGTACTGATTTATTTTTTAAGTTACAAGGTTATGAAAAATATTTTTTCACAATTTAGTGAGAATGTCTGACTTTTCTGACTAAAGCATAATGGAAGTATGTACTTTAATTTGGTTTCATTAATAGTGTTTAGATGAAGGGAAGAAAGGCCAGTGTGGCATTCATAAGCATACTACATATTCAGGACGTCCATAAACAAATGCATAAAAGCACACCATGCAAATACTAGGCAAAATTGGAAACAAAAATGTTAATGCTAAAATGTTGTACGATGATGTTTTATTCACACGACGTAGCAACATAGCACTGAAGTTAGTCCCCTCTTGCTTCCTCAGGTATCTTACTTACCTAACTACTACTGTTCTGACCTACATATTACGGTGGCAGGTTACAATCCAGATCGGTCCAAACATGATTCTATGTTTACTCGATACCTGGATGTGGAGCACAAGAGGGTACTTTCTCGTTGCAGTGTTGCCACATTGTGCACGTAAAACATTGTACATCTAGCCACTTACATTTTTGTCTTCAATTTAGCCCAGGATTCAAGAGGTGCACTTATTATTATGTGTTTGTTTCTGAACATCCTGTACATACAAGTATTACAAACTACTTAAAAATGGAAGCTCTCAGATGTTACAAGGTGCACTTACCTTCATAGGAGAAGGCAATATTTGTGACAGGCATTGTGTGCCAGTGATACACTGTGCTCACACAACTTGTGTCCTGTAGGCAGCCTTTCCACAACACCACCCTGCCAGTGTTGTCCCCAGTGGCTACAGTGTATTCATGTGGGTGACATGCTACACACGTCAACACACGCCCACCACCAATACTCTCCCTGCAACACAATAACCTACATGCTTGTGCATCAAAAATACAAATGCAGCATGTGTATGTCTTGACATGCTGCTGGTATATCGTAAGCTAAGTGGAATCCCTTTTCCCACAATTTTACACGACAGCTATACAAAGAAAGATGTAAACATGTAGTAAATTAGGCTTCTACGGAGATTACCTGTATATAATATCTGTAAATATTGATCAAAAGAGTGTAAATAGTAAACACTGTATATTTAACGTAGAGTGTTTTCTAATAAATTAAGAGATTTAATTTTAAGTAATTAATTTAATTATCTAAGCCCTCCATCCCAAGCGAACCAGGCTGCGCCCAAGACAGCAAAGTTGTTAACAATACCAACATATTAAATACTTTAAAAACAAGCAAATAACAATCATAAAGAATAAATTATTAAAAAATAAATTAATACAAATAATACACACATAGTTTAAAAAAAAGTAATAAATTGGAAAAAGTAGGAAAGGAGTAAACAAAATAAAAAAGTAATCTAAGTAAAAATATAAATAAACAAATAAAATAATAAATATCTGAAACCATATAGGTATTTATAACAGGGTAAATTATACTAAATAGGTAAAAAAATAACAATAAATATAACATAAACTTAATCTTAATACATAAAACGAAGTGTCCTGACTGGCACACTCACTCACTCACTCATTCAACGCACAGCCCAAACAGCTGGACCTAGAACCATGAAATTTTGAGGGAAGCTTCCCCTTGTCCTGTAGTCACCCACTAAGAATGGATTTTTCGAAATTAGATAATTAAAGGGGTAAAAAAGGGGTGAAATGTATTTTCAAAGAATCCCTGACAGCTCATTGACCAGGAAAGCTATCATAATTCTTTTAACTTCAAAATATTGCCCAAACAAATGCATATTTGCGAATTTTTCGATTTTGCGAAATTCGAAAATTAAGGGGGTGAAAAGCCATAAAATGTGTTTTTCATCAATCCGTGATTTCTCCTAAACTATTTCAGATAGTGAGGTGATTTTTTTCTTAAAAATTATGCGTAAGTAAATATTTAAAAAGTATTTTTTAGAATTTTTTGGAAATTCATCCTTGACCGCTCTTAAAAAAATAAAACGTGGTTTTAATTAATCGCACTTATCTCCTAAACTAGTGGAAATATTGAAATAGTTTTTGCTTTAAAATAAATCTTACATAAATATAAAAAAAAATTCAGGATTTTTTGAAATTCGTCCTTTAAAGCTGTTAAAAAAATAAACTGTTTTCAAATAATCATCTGTACCGCTTATACCCGTTGAGATATCGAGATGATGTGTTGATGAGAATGAAGCTCATGTACATATCTACAGATCAAAGTCAGGATTTTAAGAAATTCAAAAAGTAAGGATGTGAAAAATGTTGGCAATTATTAATGTTCAGTTTTTTTAATCCTCAGTTTATTTTTATCTGTTGCATAAAAACTGTTAGGTTGTAAATGTCCTGAATTAATGTGAGTGTGTGTATTAACCTTTTTTGACTAGAGTAGTTAGTCTAGGAGAATATGGCTGCCATGTAACTGTGTGCGCGAACGGTAGTAAAGATGTAATAAAAAGGAAGTAAATTCAGAAGGAGAGTTCTTGATTTACAAGTGTTCTTCCTATTTGTACTCGTGAGATGTGTAAACGATTCCGTTTATTACAACAGG
>PNEQ01110348.1:6582-43853 GCA_003012365.1 Medauroidea extradentata
CCCCCCCCCCCCAACCACGGCCCAAATGCTCAAGACATGGACGTTAAGCGCTCACGAAAATCTCTTCACACACAAAACTATTCATAAAGTATAATCTAGTCAGTTTAATAGAAATTAAGCTATCGTGAACTCCCTAAATTTTGTCTAAGGGATGATTTATGTAAGCTATGTGTGCTCATGTACGTAATGAATAGAGCCACGAATTTATGGGGAAAAGATTTTTGCATCAATTGGTTTCAATGTCTTATGTGCACATCTGCAGCTCTACTACATGTTCAGTGATTGGACGTTTTAACTCTCGCTTGTCTTAGTATTCTACTGGCAAATCATAGTCGTATGGTGCCACAACTGTCTTACTGTGATTGGTGCAGTCAAATGAGAGACGTGTCTGAACAAAGACACGCTGCTAATAACCATGAAGCAAAGCTGCCGATGTGCACGTAAGGCACTGAAACAAATGGTGCAAAAATCATTTCGCAACAAAATCGTGGCCCTAGTAATGACAAGTATGGTAACGTCAGTACATATTAGTGTTTCTTAAAACATATATGGACGTTACCATTGATGTACAGGAAACAATTTCACCGTAACTAAACGAGCGAGGTGGCGCAACGGTAACACGACTAGCATTCGGGAGGACCCGGGTTCGATCTCGGCTCCGGTTGTCCATGGTTTCCCGAAATTGCTCCAGGGGAATGACGGTATTGTTTCTTAACAAAGGCCATGGCCGACTCGTCTCCCAGTTCCTGTCACTGTACCCAGCTGTGTGTCGCCTTCTCTAATGACCTCGCTGTCGATGATACGTTAAGTCTATTTAGAATATCTTTATCGTACACACTTCCTCAACACTTCTATACATCGGTGAGCTAAATTTTAAAATATTTTTTACAGATCATAGACTTTAGTCTGTAACCAAGTAATGTGATTTTTGCATATATCTACCCACGGTCTCCAAGCAAACACCGAGTTATGTTTTTTTTCTTTGCGCTTTACGTTTCCCGATATGCTTGGAGTCCAGTTCTACAGCCGCCCCGACTTGGAATCTACCAACAACATGAAATGTGAGCGAGCGCGAGGGATGAGCTCTGTACAGCCAAGCTGCGATATAGGCTCTTCGCGTAATCCCCGCACACACACGCTAGCGAACAGCTCTCTGCGAGGCCCGCGTACAAGTCGAGATCGTAAGTAGCCTGCCCGGATCAAAGCAACCCCAGCGACGGGAGGGTGGGGCAGTCAAAACGGCACAATTACCAAGGGGCGGATGAAAGAGGGGTGGAGGGACATCTGCCGTCAAACTGCACTCGCCTCTCTCGTGTCGCAAATCCATCCCAGCCAATCGATGGGCAGCTTCCTTTCATCGCACCGTCAAACAAAAGCGAGAGGGGATCTGTAAAGGACGGGCTGGGTAGGGGGGGAGGGAGGTAGCTGAGTGTTTCGAGGCAAAGGGAGAGCTGACGTTTTCGTTCAGCGGCATATGGACACAGAGATATGCGACGCGCCAAACAAAATATCGCACGTGGTAATCTGACAATTCAAAATCATATTTTCCTCACGAAAAAAAAAATCCTATGACAACACTGACTTGTATTGCTATGTTTTGAGACATACATGACGTAACTAGAGTAAATGTTGTGATTTAATTTTTCATTTATTTGTTTTTAAAATGTACATGTTATATAAACATATCCTGTAAAACAGGAGGAAAGTCTTCTGTCAAAGCAAAATATTTCGGTCACATGTAAAAAATAAGCACGCTTTACTAAAACTATGAAATATGAGCCGAGCAAGTGGGGGAAAAGAAATCAACATGAAGGTATTTTAAAGTTTTGACATTTACTCTTTACAATAACCTTGCTTTGAATGGCGACATTGCTCCAATACACACGGGGGCGCAAAACAACTAATGTAAGTTACGTTAGGCGCAACAAGTAACAGCAGCTTCTTTGAAGGCATTGCGGAAGTGAACAAGGCGCTTCTGTTGAGAAAACACTTGCTATGAGGAACACGCTAGCGAGTGGCGACGTTATGTTCAGAACATTAGAACGAGGGTTTCTTGTCTCTTCGTGCAAAGAGCCTCTTCAACTAACTCGTCAAGCGCTCCCCAAGTCCATCTCAACGTCGTAACTCGAAACAAGGAAAGTCTCAAGGAAGCACTTCCTGGAACGGCACATAAACCCACAACACAGCAGTAAAGCTTATTAACTTCAGGGTACTACTGTTAGTGCAATGCGTCTGGGCGGGCGAAAGTTCGTCAAGCTTGAGAATGCTCGCGCACCGACGCCACTGTGCCCCTCGTGGCAAAAACATTAGGCCTCGTGCTTCGAACAGTACTACGCAAAAGGTCTGTAGCAACTAACGTTTTCTGACCGACATGTACATTGGCGGGCCGCTGCTAACTGGGGAGCAGTCTTCGTGCCGTACAGGTGACATTGTGTAACATACACAAGGTGATCCGCCCACCCGCAGACGTTGCACACTAACAGCAGTTCACTTAAGTTTTTGATTTTTAATGTATTAACTGCAATTTTCAATACTGAATTTACTTTTGATACTTTCACACAAGAGTTAAATTTTGTACCTCCACTACGTTTTATCAGAGCAAAAATGCAAAAACCCTATATTTTACGGATATTCGGGAATAGTTAAAAAATAATACTGAAATTAAAAGTATCCCGCCGGCTGCATGTAAAACGGATAAAAATATATAATTAATAGTAACAAGACGTCATACTGATCATCCGCGGTAGGCAAGTAGCAGTGGCGAAGAGTGGTGTGGTTACACTCTATAAACTTTGATTGTTACACAGGTTCAGTGGCGGATCCAACTCCATGTTCGTGGGGAAAGGGTAATTACTTAAAAAGTTGCAATGCCCACACTCCAAGTCCAAGAAGGAGGGGGATCCGGGGTTCTCACCCGGAAAAATTTAGTTTTTAAGATGCAAAACGGTGCTATTTTACGCGTGTAACAAATTAAAATTTTGTAATATTTTAAGGACAAACTATACATAAAAGGTAAAAAAAAAAGGGGGGGCTGAATCCGAGCCTGCACAGGTTGCTACTACAAAACGGCAGGAAACCGTAAATTAATAAAAAGGAAAAAGTAACTAGGGCTCCTTTTATCCCGAACCATCTATGGAAATGTTTTGTGTTGTTTTTTTTTTTTTTTTGCGTAAAACAACTGTATGGCTGGTAACTGACTATGAAGATGCAAGTTCATAACAATGTCCCCTTGACGTCACAGTGAAGTACAGTATGTAGAATAATTTAATTATTAAAACCCAGATAACTTATCTTGAATAAGTTTTATAGACAACATGTCTTTCCATCAAAGTGTGACAAAGCATGTTCAACTGTATCAAGGTAGACTAGTAAACAAGAGTGACAATGTGAGGTGAGGGGGTTTTACAGCCCTTTAGCAACGAGGTTTTAAGAGTATGAGGGTGAAATGAGGTGAAGTGACAACACAACAGCCATGCCCAAGCGAGGATTCGAACCCAGGACCTCTCGCACTGTACACCGGCGTCTAACCGACTACGAGGCCGGCTAAGAGAAGATAGGTCGAGTCGAGCGCCATAAATATTTCCGTCCTATACTTTCATAATCGCGCCTAAGTCAAGATTCACACAGCCACTGAGCAGAACATCTGCCACGAACGTAAAGAACGAGCACAGTTTTTGGCGCGAAGAAATTAAAAACCACTTTAAAGGATGTTACAGCTCCAAGCTCACTGAGCGGAACATGGTTAATTACATTAGAATAATCCGACTTGCTAAGAGAATCAAGTGCCTGTTTCGAAAAGCTCTCCTCCGCTGTTTCAGATTACTTTTTGTTCTCTGTTTTCAATGCGAACTCTTTCTTTCCTGTCCTTTCAGTGTTTCATTTTGTGAAAAAAGGAAATTCTGTAGCCTACATTAGGCCTAGATAGTACTGAGACGAGGACAGATATAACCTAAGTGCCTGCCTGCAGTAAATAAAAGTACAATATGTCACAGGGAAACGCAGTTACCAACTGCCTCGTGTCAGACTATGTTAGGGATCAGGGGCGTAGCCAGAGTGGGACATCGGGAACCCCCCCCCCCCCCCAGAAATGAAAATAAACTGCTTGAAATTAAATTAGTAGTTTTATATTCACAGTTTAGATACAAAAACTGCTTAAATTGCATAATTTTGCACATTCAAGCCGACATTTTTTCCGTGCAGTCGATGTCCCCTTATTATGTTGTGAAAATTCTCAAGTTGGTATCCCCTCCCCTCGGACAAAAATTCTGGCTACGCCCATGTTAGATATGCCAAGAAGTCAAGACGTAAAAAGAAACCACACACTGAGCAACATAATGTTAACAAAACGACAAGTTTTAGGCAGAGAACTGAAAAATTTGCGGGCACCTCCTGAATAGCTTCGAGTTAGGGAAAACAGCAAGTTAGAATTCACCGTACTTTGTACACTCAATCTCTGTTATTCGTTCATTATCTGCAGTTCTGGTGAGTGGCAAACAGCTAATGGACAAATAGTCGGGACTTGAGTATACACAGGACAGCGGATTCTGACACGCAGGCCAGTGAACTCGCAAGATTTTTCTTTTCCTGCGAAGCCAATGGTTAGCACTACGTCAGCAAACTACCAATGAGAATATTATGTTTGCTCGTCTCCATCATCTGTTAAATCAATCCGAGAGGTCAGTGAACCCACGTGTTTTCCGCAATCTACAGGGTGTAAACAATAAGTGTTAACTACACACAGCACTGTGTATGCCTCCGAGAAGATCAATTTGACGTAGGAAACTTGTTCCACAAGGTCGTGAAATTACCCGTTAATCGCTCTAGTGTTCTAAGACATACGTACCCGGCTTTTACTGTTACGGGCTCAGGTGTCAATGACCTCAAATCACAGCCGTTTATTACTAGAGTAACGCAACTCTTATTGGTCCAGAAAAGTAAGTAAAATTTTGGCACGAAGATATGTGGACAATCGTTAAATAGAAGCTACTGGCATGTACATAAGTCGCTCAATACAAAGCGAAAAAATAGATGGCTCTAATAACTAGAGGCACGATTATTTCGCGTATTGATTCTAGGTCATAGCTAGAGCCACGATTTTGTCGCGAAAAGATTTTTGCCCCACTTTGTTTGTTTCAGTGTCTCCTGTGCACATCGGCAGTTCTGCTTCATGATTATTTGTAGCGTGTCTTTGTTCCGACACATCTCTCATTTGACTGCACCAATCATAATACGATTATTGTGACTCCGTACGTCTGTAATTTGCCAAGGCAAGTGAGAGTAAAATCATCCAATCACAGACGATGTAGCAGAACTGCAGATTTGCATATGACGCATCGAAACCAAATGTTGCAAGAATCTTTTCGCCATAAAATCGTGGCTCTAGTCATAGGTTGAATGCCAATAATGTATTCAACACATCTTTGACGACTGCAAGACACTGATAAATAAGAAAACAAGTCGTGGTGGTAACACGTGTTACGGTTAGAAGCCAATGGATAGTTGACTTTGGCCAGTGTGTGTATAGGTCTGAGAAGTCTAGGCTGTTGCCAGATGAATACGCGAAATACTCGTACCTCTACTACTAACAGTTCTGCAGCGGTCGTCACGTATACACTGATGGACGGTTCATGGCTGACCACATTACGTTCCGTTTGACTCAACTCCACATTGGTTACTGGTGCCCCCCGTTGCTTGTACTTGTTATTAGGGACATCTTATTTTAGCGAAAATATTTTTGGACCAGTTTTTTTCAATTACTGACCTGCACATATTCAACTCTGCTTCATGGTTATCGGCAGAGTATCACTGCGAAGATAAGATTCTCATCCGACTCCGCCAAACAGAATAAGGTTACTGCGACTCCATATACGCCTATGATGTGCTGGTAGAACACGAGCGCGTTAGTTAAAAACATCCAATCACTGACCACGAAGCAGAGCTGCAGATAAGCAGATATATCATTGAAAGAAGGCATCGAAAATTTGTTTTCGCCAAAATCAGGTATTTCTGCACATTACTATTCTTTATTTTAAGTGAGTTTTATATCGCGACGATAGGGAGATCAGTAGAGACGACACAAATTAACACAAGGACAAGAACTGAAAAGTGAATCGATCATGGTCACGTAAAGAAACCATCCCAGCTTGGAGTGATATGAGAAGCCACAGAAAACCGAAATCAAGGTCTCCGAAGCCCACGTCCTCCTCAATGCGAGTCCGACGTGTCACCGTTGCGCTATACTTCGCACTGAAGACAGTACAGCACTGAACAAACAGCTACCTTATTTTGCAACTGTTCATCACACGTCACTAAACGTGGTGTTGGTAGACTATCGAGGCAACTGAATACATTACTAGAGACCCGGAAATTTCGCGAATTCAACTGAGAACTTAGATTTCAAACTCTTTTACACGTTAGTTATTTTCGCGATTGGGTCAATGTCTGAAACTCTTCCTTCATGACTGTGGACCAATAGCAGACCTACTCCCTGGAGAAGCAACCTCTTGCAAGATGCTGAGCCAATAATAAAGAAGCAACTAAATGCAGGCTCACTCGTGTGTATAAACGAGCAAATTTCGCGTTAATTCTCCAAAAGCGACAATCCACTGGCCTATACTTAGAGCCGCGATTTTATGGCGAAAAGATTTTTGCAACATTTGGTTTCGATGCGTCATGTGCACACCTGCAGCTCTGCTACAACGTCTGTGGTTGGATGATTTTACTCTCACTGGCCTTGGCAAATTATAGACGTACAGACTCACAAAAATCTTATTCTGATTGGTGCAGTCAAATGAGAAACGTGTCTGAACAAAGACACGATGCCAATAACCTTGAAACAGAACTGCCGATGTGCACGTGAGTCACTAAAACAAAGTGTGGCAAAAATCTTTTCGCGACAAAATAGTGGCCCTACCTATACTCATCCGAACGCACTCTGTGACGTTATTGGCTCCGAGCCTTCGCATCTTTGCGTGTCTGCACTCCAGGATAGTGGGCAGTTTACCTAATATCATTGGTTGAAAAATCTTTCAGTCCCGCCATGCATACTGCCGGCCAACAACAGAAGTCAGATGAGCACACAGTGATTTGGAGTCCAGTCTGCTGTCAGCTCATAACTAGAGAAGGTGATTTATCGCGAGAATGTATTCTGCCAGCGTATTCTGCAAATCACTTTAGCGTCCTACGTCATGTATTGTTGGCCGACGGTTGTGTGCCACGGTGTTTTTGTTTACAGACGAATCCAGTAGCGCACCAGAGTTATCATTGGCCCAGTCAAATAGGGACTCGCCAGTAACGAAATAAAAGCGTCGGAAATTAATACATTACATTAAAGCCTAGCAAACGGTCAACTTTTCCCGCGATAACTCACCTTCTCTAATCACAACTAAAGATGATGGTTTAAGGCAGGAAAACTCGACTGTTTGTTGGATTTCAACATACGCACAGCTTATCAGAAAGTTACCTGGAGCTATTACTCTATTTGACTGAGCCAATAAGAATATTCGGTGCTTGTTATTGGTCTGCGGACAGTTACGTTGGGTAAGAAGTATATCACCGAATCATATATGTTGCAAGAAACTACAGTGTTTTCAAGGGTATGTTGGCACAACACATTTTCGCGATATACCATAATCTCTACTCATGTGATATCACTGTGTCATCAAGAAGCCAACGAGTAGAAACTTGCAAAATCCGCGTTATTGTTTGATGACAGACTAGACTCCACTGATCTGTAAACACTCAAACACACTCTGTGGTTTCATTGCCTAACCAGTCTCATGCGACGTCATTTACATACGTATTTGACTGATTTACATGAGCCTGATCACTTTACCGTAAAACTTTAAATTATTTGCTCAAAAGTGTTCCCCACTACAATCCACGACATTGCAGGCCAGAGCAACAGTCGACTAAGCGAACAACAGCTTGCAGCCCAGTATGTTGTCTGAAAATAATGCGTAATTGCAGGTCTCTACGAATGAGCAGTTGCTGTAAACATGAGTACACAGATATTTTTGAGGCTAGCCTACAGGTCAGTGAACCCGCGAGTTCTTCCTATCTTTAACATATTGACCAAGGTATGTGTCTAGATCCTCGTGTAGCCAGTCAATACACCGATGACACTTAAGTTAAGGTGGTTCGTGCTAAAAGTTATAAAAACACGAAAAAATTATTTTGTGCATTTTATAACACTGCCGAAAACAAATAATTTTGATTTTCAACGATTTTTCTAAAAATACAAAAATAAATGATTATGTCATATAAGACAAATTGTCATTGCTATTAACATCATTGCAATTTTTTTTTATTTCAGTAGGTCCGTTGGTCTTAGCAGAATGTATGTTACCGTAACAAGCATTTTTTCCCCTTTGTCATGCAGATATGGGGATAGTATGCATTCCAAAAATGTTCCATAAGAGAACAGCACAGTCACTACTAACGTCTACAAAAATACAATATAGTACAAATATAAAATTATAAATTATTCTCACATGAACGACCTTAAGGGGAATGGGGTACAGCCAACATTCAATTTGCAGTATTTTCGCTACAAGCACTCCTGAAAGTGTTGCGGAGACTTTATTGTAATTGGCTCAGACAAATGATATGCGGCTCTTCATATAGACACGATGCCAATAATCATGAAGCAGAATTGCAGATGTGTACGTAAGGGACTGAAACAAAGTGGGGCAAAATTCTTTTCGCGAAAAACCAGGGTCCCTAATTATTACATACGGTCGTCCACCACTTTCCCTAAGGAGCCCGCCAGTACGAGTAGGGACGTGCAGAATAAGCGCTTATTTCCTGGTAGCAGATTAGACAAGCAATGGCTGTAGGCTCGCTCGACATATCTATACTAGTAGACACTGTGATCAACTTCCAGTAAGATGGTCACACACGTAAATGGCATCACACAGAGGCTCGTGACCAATGAAGTCACACATTGTGCTCAAGGTATGTACAGGTCAGTGAAGTCTAGTCTGTCACCAATTAATAACGCGAATTTTACAGGACCATTAGAGATGATGGTATATCGCGAAAATGTTTTGTGCCAAGATAGCCTTGAAAACACTGACACAACGTAGCTGTCTGCAGACCAATACCAGGCATCCAATATTTAGAGACATGCAAAATTCGCGCTATCATTTGGTAGCAGACTAAACTTCACTTTCCTATACATATCATATCAATTGGCCACAAACTTCCACTTGTTGTCGTTTACGTGTGATACGTCTTTACAGAGATTGGCCTCTCTACCGTGTAAGCATTCTCCGCGGCAAGTCACGACAAAATCGGCCAGCGGGAGACGTCGAACGAGCCTACAGTCACTTGGAGTCTAGTCAGCTGTCAGAAAATAACGCGAATGTTGCATGTCTCTACCAATATTACAATATCGGGATTCTTATTGGCTCAGTCAAATAGGGTAACAGCTCCCCGTACAAGCTAAAGCCAGTAATCTTCTGGTAAGCTGGACGTGTATTGAAATCCATCAAACAGTCGAGTTTTCCCGCGAAAAAAAACATCATCTCTAAGGACCATATACATGGCTAAAACCGGTCTATTCGTAGAGACTCGAAAATGTCGCGGGTTCAACGACCAGCAGGCTGGACTCCACAGTCCTGTATACACTCTGTCCTCAGCTTCTTGTACATTGACTTCTGCTCCAGTGAGTGGCCAGTTGTATATCTGACAAGATATCCCGGCAGTCAGTGAGTGTTTACATGCAAGTCTGCTATTGGTTCACAGTCCTCAAGGAAGAGTTTTATTTACAGCGATCCAATGGCGAACGCAATTAACAAGTATAGTTATTTGAAATCTAAAGTCTTCTCAAATGAATTCGCGAAATTTCCGGGTCTCTACCTATTCACCTACCGTAAAGTGGGCATACTTTGCACCAGCATGGGTAACTTTGTATCGCCAAAAATATTGGTTTCTAGGTCGCATGGTGAAATGAAGACACATCACGACTAGACATTTAAAAGATACTAATTTAATACCATCACATACAATCACTTGTCTTTCAACTGTCAGCATAAAAAAATATATTTTTTGGTGGTGCAAAGTTACACATGCTGGTGCAAAGTATACCCGCTTTAAGGTATCACAAAATCTCCAGATTGATACCGTTATACAAAGCACTTTGGTAAAGACTTTACAAAAATAAAATCACAGGTTCACTATTTTGAGTCAAGGTAAAACACGACGTGCCCGTTTAGCACACGTGTCAGTATAGTTCTTAATAGTTTCTACGCCTTTGAGCCTTCAACGCGCAAAACAGTTCCAGATAGGCAGAGTCCTTAAAAATTACGCCACACGATTCCGTTTCTGTAAACATCCTATTCTGTGTCGATGCGAGAAAAATATTTTCTTTTTCGCAAAACAGTTTATTCCGGCGTGAACCTTTTCCATGTGAACTAACTGTATACGACAGATAATCGATACCGTGATACGGTGTGCTGTCAATAAATCACCCAGATTCAAAAACACAATACCAAAAGAAAATATTGGCAGAAAAAAAACGCCTGCGGCACTAGTTGGACATGCTCCTGACAACTACAGCAGAATGAGTGGGGTAATCGTCCAGCAATCCTCAGCATAGCAGCAAAAATACCAGAATTCTGGTACTCCACAAAAATAATATTTGTCACTCTGGTATACGCTACAACATATCGGAATCGTTACCCGATAAACGTTGAGGTAGGTAGTTGGATTTACGTACCATCGACAGCGAGTTCATAAGAGACGGTGACACACAACTTGGCTGAATGACAAGAACTATGAGAGGAGTCAGCCATGGTCTTTGTTAAGGAACCAATCTTGCATTCGCCACGAGAGATTTCGGGAAACCATGGAAAACCAACATCAGGATAGCCGGAGCTGGGGATCGAACCAGGGTCCCCCAGAATGCAAGTCCAACATGTTACCATTTCGCCACAACAAATTGTTAGATTACCGCGAAATCTCGGAGGATAACCGCATTATTATTTTGAGTTTTGGGCAATGATTAGCGAATGGGAAAAAATTCGCGAGTTCAATGACGTGCATATTATAATTAGAGACCCGAAATTTCGCGAATTCCTTAGAGGAAAAGTTAGATTTAAGACTCGAATACACGTGAGTTATTTTCACGATTGGGTGCCCGTTTATAAAACTCGTTCTTTGTGAACTCTGAACCAATAGCAAACCTGCATGAAAACACTCACTAGTTCCTCGTCAGCAGAGACCGGAACAATTCGCGAGTTCACTGACCTGTAGGCTAGTCTCCAAGAATATATGTGAAACCGTGCAGACAGCAGCTGTTTATTAGCTGCTCACTGACACAGTGAAATGGGCCTGCATTCAGTTACAGTTTTATTATTGGCTCAGCTACTTCGAGGAAGGGTCGAGTAAGTCAACGGTCAATTATGAACGTGCTACAGACATATATTTGCTGGAACTCTAGCTTGCTCCTAAAATAAAACGCGAAATTTTCAAGTCTCTACTCGTCAGTTTAAAACTAGTCACTCACTGCAGCAGCAGCAGCCAATGAACTGGTAGCTGAAGACAGAGTGTGCACACAGCACAGGACTGTTGAGTCCAGCCGGCTGGTCGTTGAACCCGCGACATTTCCGGCTCTCTAATTATAATTAATCCATAGAGACACGCACAATTCGCGTTATTTTCTGACGGCTGGCTAGACTCCAAGTGACTATAGGCTCGTTCAACCTCTCCCGCTGGTCGATATTGTCGTGACTTGCCGCGAAGAATGCTTACACGGTAGAGAGGCCAATCTCGGTAAAGACGTAACACACGTAAATGACACCACATAAAAGTTCGTGGGGGCCAACTGAATAGCAGATTATGCTCTATGTATAGTAAAGTGCAGTTTAGTCAGCTACCAAATGAAAACGCGAATTTTGCATGTCTCTATTAATCCATCGTCTTGTGTATACCCAAGTCCCGATCGTTTCTCCATTAGTTGCTACTCAATGGAACAGCAAACAATGAACGAATTTACGGGTCATGAATTCACACAGGGCAACGGATTATAACACGTAAGTCATTGAACTCGCAAAGCTTCCCTTTCCTCGGCAATGATTTATTTGTTACATCTGGCAACTCTGCTTTCCAGCAGTGCTGACGTATGTGTGACGTAACGTACCGCGCAAAAAAAACGTCCTGCGCTGTTCCACACGGCCGCCGAGCCATTACTTATTTCCGGCGATGACTTTCCGGGCGCTGTCTGTCGCATCACGGCTAGTGACCGGCAATTTTAGCGTTAACAGACGAGAGTGTAAGCTGTTACCTCCTCAGTCGACGTCTTCTATTAGCACACACAATATATGGATTGTAGCAGGGAACACTTTGAGAGGATATTTAATAGTTCCACAGCAAAGTAACCAAGAGCATGTAAAGAAGTCAAATACCTGTGTAAGAATTTCGTCAGCATTTACCATCTAGATCTTAAACGCTGGTGAGGGATGACATGATGTGAGGGTGGAGCAGCGGCGACATGAAGGGGCGGGGGAAATTGGAGATCCCCGAGAAAACCCGCCTACCAGTGGCATCGTCCGAAGTAATTCTCACGTGCAAAAATCCGGGGACAGAACACGCCGGAAATCGAACCTGGATCGCCTCGGAGAGAGGCGATTGCTCTAGCCAGTGCGCCAACCGCGGTCCCCCAGTCAAATACATAAATGACATCGTATGGACGCGGGAAAAATTCGCGAGCTCAATGACCTGTAGACTAGCCACCATGAATATCTGTTTACTGAAGCAAGCAATAGCTGATCATTGGCTGCTCACTGACATAGTGATACCACATAACTAGAGATGATGGTTTACCCCGGGAAAAACTGACTCTTTGCTGGCTTTCAACGCACGTTCCGCTTGCCAGACGATTACTGGCTTTCGCTTGTACGTAAAGCTGTTGCCCTATTTGACCGAGACAATAAGAATCCCGCTATTGTAATATGTGACGGCTGTTACTGGTCTGCAGACAGCTACGTTGTGTCAGACGTACATCACCCAATCATGTGTTGCAAGAAACTACAGTGTTTTCAAGGCTACGTTGTCAAAAAAACACATTTCGCGATATACCATCAATCATCATCTCTACACCTAATTTAAGTGAACATGCATTTGTTTGCTACTTTATCAACTGCTCAGCCCCCTCCGTTATGTGTCAAATAAGCACTAGCCCAACTACCAAAAACGACCAGAACTTTCAATTGTTTGAATTCTAGCTTGTGCTCAAGAGAAAATGCGAATTTTTCAGGTCCCTATCGTCCACTGCTGAACAATGAATCTTCATAGATAGAGACCCGGAAATTTTGCGAATTCATTTGAGAAGACGTTAGATTTCAAATAACTATACTGGTTAATTGCTACCTCCATCGGATCGCTGTAAATAAACCCTCTTCCTTGAGGACTGTGAATCAATAGCAAACCTGCATGTAAACTCACAGACTGCCGGGACACCTTGTCAGATGTACTACTGGCCACTCACTGGAGCAGCAGCCAATGTACGAGTAGCTGAGGACAGAGGGGCTTATTCATAGTTTTTGACCCGGACTAGTGCGGGATTATCGTCGGACTATTTTTTGTCTTATTCATAGACGCGGACTAATGCTAATCCGAGAATCATCGTGCGTTAGTCCGGTCTAACTTTTAGTCCGGACCAAGGGTAGGTTTAACGATGGGCTAAGTCGAAAATGAACATGGCGGACCATTAAAATATACGACGACGTCTGTGTTATATATGCTGCTTATGGAATATAGTGAATATTTTACACTAAATAACTCATTATAAGTCTACAATGATAATTTATTTAGTCATAAGCACTAGTTACTTAATTTAAGTTAAAACTGTCAAATCCAAACTTTGTGAGCAAAAAAACTCGTATTGTGTGTTTATTGTACCGTATGAGACATTTAAATACAGCAATAATATTTTATCAGTCCTAACAAGATGGGAATTATTGCTATAAGCAACAATATACAGTAAATATTTGATTTGCGTAAAATACGTTACAATGTTGTGTAAATATGTATTTATCCACTCCTAGACGTAAGTATCTCGGTAGCTCAGTGGTAGGGTACTGCCACAGTAACCCGAAAGTAGTGGGTTCAAATCCCGTCTGAAGCAAAAATGTTTTGTTCTTTAAATGTGTTAGTTTTTATTTGTACATAATGAAAATAATGCAGTTTTCTTATTTTATAAGTGCATATATTCTGTATATTCTGTAACTAAACATTAAATTCGTTCTACGTCACGACAGTAAATCCTGTAATATTTTGGTATGGACACCTCCATTTGCACAAAATATTCTTATACATATTTCCTACGTTTTTATGCGGAATTTTGCTGTTAAATCTTCTTGTTAGTTCCTGTCACAATGCCACAGCACACATCGTTCTTAATAAAATTTCGACTGGTGGTTATGTACAGGTAGTGTAGATTAACCAGATATATAAGTTTTGAATTCTGCAATGCTTTTACAATGTGTGTCGCGGATTTTTTTCCCCATTCTTTCTCATGTTTCATCAACAGAAGTTTAAATTATTGTTTAAAAAGGCGATTTTTTTTACCATATATGTTTGTTATGATTTTACTGTCAGTTTGGACGTAATATCGATTAAATAAATATAACTTCGGTATCCTGTGACTATTAATTTAGTAGTTTAAGAAATTTTAAAAAAATTTGTTTCACGAAGACTTGATCTCACGACTCTAGTTAGAAAGCGAAAGCGTTAACACTGCTCTACAACAGCCACAATAATAGTGCTATCTGTAAAGAAAAATTTACTTAATTTTGAATTTACAGCATATCTTAATAAAGTGGCTTATTAGTACAAAATGTACTAACATCGTCACAATATATTCGCTTTATGACATAACTGAAAATAATATTTTGGGGTAAACGTCATCATAATTCAAATTATTTTCACTATCAAATGCTTGCCTGTGTGTTAAAATGTGATGTGCGCATGCGCAAAGCATCTGGCAACAGTGTACAAGGCTGATCCTCGCGACTATTTCTAGTCCGGCGTTAGTTGGCGTTTACGAATAAGGTAACACTTGGTCCGGACTAAGTCAGGACCAACCCTGGACTAACTGGCACAAGATGGTCTCAGGATCATCTCGGAACTATCTCACGACTATGAATAAGGCCCTGAGTGGACACAGGACTGCGGAGTCTAGCCGGCTGGTCGTTGAACCTGCGAAATTTCCGGGTCTTTAATCATATATTGTGGTCGAGTATGTACAGGTCAGTGAATTCTAGTCTGCCACCAAACAATAATGCTAACTTCGCGGAAAATATCTTTGATGAACCAGCATGTCTTCAATGCCTTACGAGCACATCTGTAGCTCTTTACCTCATATGGTTATTGTCAGCGTGTTTCTTTTTCATGCGACTATGCCAGTCAGAGCAAAGTCACTGAGGACCGCACGTCTGCGATTCGCGGGCAGAATCTCATAAAATCAAATACACGCTGAGAGTTAAATCTTTTAAAATTATGATTTCAAATTTCAATATGTAAATATATACAATATGTTTTTGTTTGTTTTTATATAAGAGACATAGTAGACTACAACATCATTTTTCAGTGTGAATTATTTCAGTTTGGTAAGTCAGTTGGTTTTCATTCAATGCATGCATAAAACCATTTTAAGAAAATGTGGACTTTGCAATGTTGTAATAAAGAAACTATGAAAGCTTAAAAAAAGTATTACGGCAAAAGTAGTCACAATGTTTGTCTACAAAACAAATCTTAATTTGTTCAGCTATATAAATGACTAAAATAACAATTTTCGGTGAATACCCCCCCCCCCCCCACCTCACCAACTTTCCTCCGCCCGATCAAACCAAAGTCCTGTACCTCAAGTTTAAATCTCAAGAGCGAGACCGGCCGAGACGTATCCACCACGACTGAAATACCTCACAAGTTCGGGCACTCGATCCCGCCAGGCAAAGCGTTCAACGAACTGGAAACTCAACGAGGACTTTGCGCTGGGAGTGCCTTCAGTCCCTTTCCCGCCCAAAAGCATCGCGCGGAGACGGCTTAGTGCCACTACACAAGGCAGGTCAGACGTGGTCGGCCTGCCCAGGGCGACGTAAGGTCACAACGGCCCAGCGAACCGCAGCTCAGTCTCAACACGCTAACCGCTATTACATAAACAATACCGACCAACCATAGGCGTACTAAACATGGCATTGTAAGGAGGGCTAACGCTTATTTCTCTCTTCGACATCTCCAGTTCTCTTTGCATTAATATTTAGGTCAAAGATATTTTATAATGGGCTAATAATTTTTGAAGAGGGAGGGGGTTCAAGCCACCCTACACTGAGAAAAAGGATTTGTTGAGTTAACCAAATATTTGTTTGTATATGTGCAACCAACAACGTAGTGTTGATTCAAACGAATATTAAGTTGAACGCCAGATTTTGTTAAATCAACAATGTTGAATTATTGTTTCAACATCTGGTTTAGTTATTTAAACTAAATGAGATTATGAAATAACAAGACTGCTTAGTTGATCTAACAAAAAATGGTTGTCTACTAAATATTTGTTTAAAACAACACACATCGTTGGCTGCACATATATAAACAAATATTTGGTTGAATCGACCAATTTTTTCTCTCAGTGTAGCTCTCCCTAGTCCACGACGATAACTCAGCGCATAGTCGACATATATAAAACCCTGGCCGGTGCACTGCGTTGTACAACATTTTGTAAAAGTGCACGTAGTTCAGAAACGTTTAGGAGTTGTGCCTAAACAATAAGAATGTTGTTTTTACAATAAAAATAACAAACCTCACCCTGGCCCAAATACGGGAACAAGTGACTATATATTAGTGGCCGCGGTTGGCGCATTATCTAGAGCACACACCTTCCACTAAGTCGATCCGGGCTCGATTCCCAGAGGAGTAGGTCCTCGGACTTCCGCATGTGGGAATCGTGAAGGTCGGTGGATTTTTTCCGGGATCTCCCGTTTCCCCCGCCCTCTCATACCGGCGCTGTTCCATACTCACATCATGCCACCTCTCAGCATCGCTAAAGAACTATATGTTGAGTGCTGACCAGATCCTCTTAACTTCACGACTATATTAGAATTGTGCCTTCCGCCAGCCAAGTATATTTTTTCCGATAGTTGAAAAGAATGTTTTCGAAAAAGTTATGCATGGAAATTTTCAGTCGGACCTTTATCTTTGTCTCCGGACATGCATCATATTTACGTACCTGACGACCATGTCGTGAGCTAGGATAAGGATTTACATGTTAATTTACATTCCGTGGTACTCAGCCATCTTAAATGACATTGCTATCCAACATAAACAATATTTTTTTACGCTGAGAAGAGGAGAATATTGGTACTGGAATAAAAAACGTATGAAAAAATTTAGAAGATGTTTTCAAATGTTTTTGATAAATGAATAAAATTGTTTACCACAGTTATGTGTTATTTAAAAACAGATCTAAAATATCACATATCAACGCAGGCCATACCGACATAAAAATAAGTAAATGCTGTCAAATATGTAGGTTTGGCAGATACTCAGCCGCAACGAATATTATTTAATTAAAGCACCCACCTACACCGAGAAAAAAAAATTTGTTGGTGCAAACAAAATTTGTTTGCTCGTACCAAATTATTTTGTTCCCTTGATTTGTTTGAGGCAAATAGCTGAATTTTGTTAGCAGTACCAAGTATTTAGCTGGTCATAAAAATATTTCGTAGGCCACATCAAAAGTACATGCAATATTTTAAGAACTAAAAAAATTATATTTTATAAACTTGAAAAATTGTTAATATTTTAAGAGCTAAAAAAAAGCATGGCCGCGCCACAGGATAAATAGTAATACAGACGCGAAATGACGTGGCGGCTCGTTTGATACGGGCGATCTTCGCCGCTTATTGGTTACCCGAGGCTGTTGATACAAGTCCATTGTCTGTTTGACTCCTGCATGTTACGGCAGGTTTCCTATTGGCCTGGCTGCCGATTATCAGAGCAGCTGCCTCACGCTGATTGGCGGTAGGCTTATCCACCATGTTGCTGGCCAGGGAAGTCATTTTGCTGGCGTGTGTGATTGAGTTCGCTGACCTACCGGCTATTTCACTTCTGTATTCCTAAATATTCTGTGGCCGCGCCGTGATTTGATCCATTATCGCTTCACTTGCCTCTTTCTGCTCATGACTTAACCAACTTAGCTACGAGTGCTTCCACGACAGCGAGACTGTTATTTGTAAAGGAATAGTTAAGTCGTGGACCGCAGGGCCGCAGCACAAAGAACGAGTCGTGCAGCTGCGGTGTTTTTCAAGTTTATAGCATTTTCTTTTGTGATCAATCGAATTAACCACTTTGAAATTGTTATAGCTAAAATTAAGATACTAGAATTATGCTGATTAAGAGTTTAGACGTCCTACTTGTGGCACAAACTTATATTTTGAATGTTGAGGTATACAGTGTTCGCCATCTTATCGCTCACATACGCCAGCCTGCCATCTTCCGCAAGTCAACCCAATGTATTTAGTTTCGCCAACAAAATCATTTAGTCCATCGAAAAAAAATTGTTTGTTCAAAGCACTTCACTTAAAACTAACAATATTATTTTGTTGACAAGTTGTAACGAGTTGTTTGTTTTTACGAAATATTTATTCGACGTCCTGTAGCAACCAAATATACGCTTGGCACAAACAAATTGCGTTTAAATGAATAATTTGGTCGAGGGAAATAATTAAATATGTTTGGAGGACTCCAAGCTTGGTCTTACCAACAAAATATTGTTCAGCTGAAGCAAACATCACCCAAACAAATATATTTAGTATAATGAAACAATTCTTTCTCTCAGTGATACTGGTCGTGTGTTTGTGTGGGTGAGGCACGGCGCTAAGGGCGATGTTGGCCGGCTCGTCCGGTACTGTATCACCTCTACCGCGTGACATTGAAACGACGTGCAATGTAATCGTAGCTCACTCGCCTGACTGACACTTTCAATGGTGACCCCATTTTTTAATTGATGAAAATTATTAAGTAAAGTCCATTGCATGTTTATAGAGTAATTTCACACGGATCCTGTAAGTAATTTTTTACATATAACAGGTTTAAAAAAAGTTGTTCTTTGCCATTTCGAGGGGCTGCGAAATATTTTTTTCAAATCGGCGTGAAGTTTTGAAACTAACTTTCCGTCATCGTTTAAAAAGTATTCCCTTTTCGTACATTGACACATAGGACACATGTGGAATAGTTTCATAATAAAATGTATATAAAAACACACTGCAACGCATTTTAAGAGGATAGGTGGCGACCTTAATATGTAAATAGCTTTTCTTGTTCCTGGAGAGGTTCCGAGGATGGCTACGAAACAAAATATGGTTGAGAACTTAACAAAGCTTCGATAACGTTCATCCACTGTCGTGTGCATGTTAATTAAAATATGTCTTCGTACTTTTCAAGAAAGAAGTGCAATATACCGATGTCGATACATTTACAGTGAGCACTTTTTAAGGCCCCGCCTACCATGCGCTTCAAAGCTTCAAATGCGTTGCAGAGCGATCGTGAATACGTTTTTATACGAAACTATTGCACATGTGCTCATCGTGCAAATGTACGAAAAGAAAAAAAAACTTAGGACAAGGAATAAATGTCACTGTTAGGAGAACCGGAAATTCCGCCAATTAATCTGGCAATAATTTAGCTTTCAAATGCCTATATAATTACTTACACGATTGAGTCACTGTTATTGGAACTCTCCTTGAGGACAGTGAACCAATAACAGACCTGCATGAAAACACTATGTAACTAACTGCCGCGCTACCTTGTCAGGTATACAACTGGCCACGCACTGAAACAGTGGCCAATTAAAGAAAAAGGAAGTTAGCTCAGGGCAGAGTGTATATAAAACTGTTGAGTCCAGCTGGCAGTTCGTTGGACCGCAAAATTGTCGGTTCTTTAGTCACTATTGCTGATTAAAAACACTTTCCAAGCCCTCCAATATAGCTCAGAACGGCATTATCCGACTACAGTACTTTTAATACGTACTAGCCAGACGTGTGTAAAAGTGTATCGGCGGGAATATTGTATGATAGTTCAGCGTTTGGCACGTTGTGATGATGCGACATTTGTGCGATCTTCTAGATAGCCATTATAGCAACATCGCTTCTGATCTTCTAAACGTGCCGGTAAGGCGGCGCCCTTAAGGCCCTGCTATATTTTCCTTTCGGACAACTTTAATATTGGCACTGTTTTATTAATAGTTATAGGTCGTAAGGAGGACATTAAAAAGAGCTACCTTTACCGTAAATTACCTTTTATTTGAAGGGACATGAACATTTCGCGTTTTCTTTTAAACACGAACTATAATATCAGCAAGTGTTAAGTCCGTGTAACTCTCGCAATTGGCCCTTGACTTATCTGATACCTCCTGAAAGTCGCTGAGCCAATATCAAAAATAAAACTGTGTCAAAGAGCAGCCAACGAACAGCTGCTGTCTTCTTGAGCTCACGTATATTCTTTCAAGCTAGCCTACGTCGGTGACCCGCGAATTTCTCCTGTCTCAAGTTATTTGCTTTGCGACGGAAGGTAGTGTTGTCTTGAACGGGCGGCGCAATAACAGGGTCAGAGAGGGGGCATATGGCCGTCTAATGAGATACTGTAAGAAGGAATAATTACGGCCATGCACTCTTGTTTCAACTCTTTTTGCGATAATTATTTTCTAAGCCTAAACGAAAGCAAATGCCACAAATCTGTTTGGCAGTTTTGTTTAAAACTGGTTTTCCCATGACAGGTAATTTTTACGGTTTCTACTAAAACGTCAACTAACCAAAATTTCGTTAATTACATAACTAGCTAAAACCTCAGTACGTACTGCCTTGAAAAAATCAGTCAACCCTAAGAAGACTATTTTTTACAAATCACGCTTCGTTAGCTATAATTATTTCTGTGATAATTTTACATTCGAAAGTAGGTTATTAATATCAGTTGAAAGTTTCTAAAAGCCGTACGGATATATTTTGAACAGTCTTCCATTTATGATTCTTGACTCTCTCTGAACACTTTCTGCCACCCTTGTTGTCTTGTGTTCTATACGAAGACGTGGTAAGAACAAACCTACCAGTCAGTGTTGCCACTATGTAACAAGGTTTACTCAGTGATGTTGCCAATACCGCGGGGGATTAAGCGACTATACGGACCGGAACTAGCATTAACACCCCCCCCCCCTAAACCAAACACGGAGAAAGAGCGTGGAAGGGAGAACAGACGCGGTCCGCCATGTAGCCCTGCGCAAACAAGCGCCGCAGGAATTGGCTCCGCTAATCGAAACGGAACGAGGATCCTGTTTTCACGTCTCGCGGCACACAATACGTTAATCGCCTGTCCCTCGGGAGGGAAAAAGAGGGAGGAGGGCACGGGGAACTGGCGCGGAACCCCGGAAATAGACGCGAGGGAAGTGCCGAACCCTAAGCCGAAACAGCGAACTGCCGTGTCAACAAACACGTGGACGGCAAGCTCTAGATAGAAAGCAATGAAATGTTCCTCGCTTCACTATCTATATCGCAGACAGATGCAACCGCTGGTTCTCGAATTTGTGGTTCAGGTTTACGAGACCGCTGAACTAAACTGTCCCATAAACTTAATTTACTCACTTCAGTTAAAGCTTCCGCGTCTTGCCGTAAACAATTAAAGTCGCGATTGGTTATCATCATGCTTAGTAGTTTCCTCCCACTCCGTATCTCTATCGCCCCTAGTTCTGCGCTCTGAACCATTTTTATTTAATGTTTGAATAACACTGTGTTTATTTGGTATACACTGATTGTACTTGTAATTACGTTTTCCTAGAGTGAATTTTGTTTAGCTTTTATAGTTATTTATATAACTGCACGGTAAAGTTGCAGTTCGTTGGTCAAGGGTACATACAATTAAGGAAAATTAACGAAAATAAAATAATTGACACTCAAATCACGTGTAATTTTTGTAAGTATAATGGTTATTTGTACGTACCTGTGACGTCCAAAGTGTGACTCTTCCTCACTGCCGTACTAAAACTGTCAAAGCTAGAACAAATTTAAGCGGGAAAAAATGTTCTCACTCTGCAAATATTTTTCCAGGTAAAGACGTCAGTCATCGGTATGACACCATGCAGCGCTATGGGCCTGTATCCCTAGAGTCTGCAGTGTTGTCGGGATCACCGTCTGTCAAGCGCCCCCCCCCCCCTCGCTTTCTCTTTCTCTCTCCTCTATTCTCCCCTCCTTCTTTTCTACTTAGCGGTGTGCTCGTCATGTCTCTGTTAAATATATAAATAACTTAAATATAAGGATGCGTTGGGTACGTTCCAGCTCATTAATATCCATATGGAATTCTGGTAAATTACTAAACACTATAAAAGAGTACAACTTTCAGAAAGCGATACTTTCTTTACAATTTTTTTGGATGATTAGCTGCCAAAGCCACGACTATGACACTTTTGCGTAGATATTATAAATAAACCCATGACACATTGCTGAAATTTGGTAGGTAAAGTTTCTGCATCATTGGCTATTCTGAGTCGTCTACCTCCATGAAAAGTCCTTTTGCTTTTTTGTAGGTGTCAAAATCAATTTAAAATGTGGGAAAACATCAGAGAATTCGGTTCCGTTAAATTTTCATTTCCTGAATTTACCAATTAAGTAGCAACTCGTCCCCGCCATAATTTCAGTTCGATAAGTCGTTTAGTTTTTCTTATAATGGCTACAAAAAAGTCAAAATCGTGGCTTTAACAGAAATACACAATCAAAATAAGTTTCACTTTTGAAAATTGTGCGTAATATGCCAGAGCCTAAATATGTGAGTTCGTTGTCTGTGCGAAAAATGCCAGAGGCCGTCATATGTGCCCAGTATTTTATTTTAAATATACTGACAAATTTACATATTTATTTTAAATTGTTAACACGTTGCAATGGATTAAGGGAACCTTTAAGGGCCAGCATATATTTTATTCAACTCAAACTCTTTTATTGGCACCGGGTTATTACACTTTTAATACACAACTGCAAATTTCTGATAAATATGTCGGCAGCTTTCCGCATTAGTAACTCCGAGAAAGCTGACACATAATAGGGTTAAACATGTTGAATGTTTGCTCCTCTAAGGGTAGCTGGAACCACTTACAAGGATCATATCTGGCGCGCACCTAGATCCACGTCGCCTTCACCTCGCCGGGCACAGAGCACAGACTAGAGCGACCACTGGAGCAAGATTGATGACCCGCCAGGGTGCTTGCTGTGCCTGCCTGCGCCTTCACTCCGTCGTCAGCGATGACACTTTTATTGGTAAACATACGGCAACAACTGCCACCCGCGCTCTTGACAACACACCCCTCACCCGACCGCCCGCCAACCCCAACCACCTCATTTTTTTTCGGCCGACGATTTAATTTCGCGAATCGACAGGAAACTAGCCGGCCCAAAAGCATGACTATCAATCTTGCCGCTTCCCTCTCCGGGACACGACGCTTCAGTCTGCAGTGAACTTGTGAACAAAACTGATACGATCAGCCAATTCGTCGCCCGTGAGGTGGGCGGAAGTGGATATCACTTACGTCCTGCTGTTCACACCGAAAACCTTACATTATATTAGCACTGCTTCTGCTAGGTTACAATGTTTACGCCAAGTATTTTGAGGCGTCATATTCAACGGGGATAAAAATTAATTTGTAACAATGTTTAACCTACGCAAATCAAATACAATACCGTATCAGGCAAATAAAAACCAACTTTTCTATAGTTTTGCATATTCGCACAATAAAATTGCAATGTTTTAGTTTCCGAAATTAATAAATAATACAACCCGTATAACTCCCTAACAAAACTGGGAGACTGCACAGAAAATAAGTTTAGCTGTCTCTAGACATCGCAAATGACATAATAAGTAGTTTTATTCAACGTTGTGCGGGTCAAATGAGCAATACAGTGAGTTTTATTTAGCTTTGCTAATCAACTGATCAGAGTAGGTAAAACAATTTGAATTAACATACAAGTTAGGTTACGCTGCATTATTTCGCAGTTGTAACACTCGCTTAATATTTGGGACGCGAAATCTACGTAAGGCGTCTCTGCGTATATGACGACCCACATTTGTGTCGTTATTTGACAAGTTCAGCCTTCATTAACACCTGAGTACTACAACCTGTGATTTCATTGGCTGCTTCTACTATTATATGGCGAGATTGTTTAACCTGAGTGGCGCGTTACACTGGTCACTTTACCCCTCACAGGCTTTTTAAACATGCCCAGACAATTGTCAGCCGATGAAATTTGCGAAATTTCCTGCTTAAATTTACAACTTGTTACAAAATAATGAGTTCTAATTTGTAAATGTATTTCTGTGGACGTACCGGCATATTTTGTGGTTCAATAGACTGTTGACTGCATTTGCGAGTTCATTAAATTCGTAAGTTTTTTTCTTCTCCCAAGTTTGCCAGCGCTAGCCTGTAATCGGCTCTTGAATGTAGGTCAGATATTTATATTTCGGTAAAATAACTGAATAAATATAGAATATAATTTTAAGAGCACTCTGCCCTTGATTACATCACCAAGCACACTTCTAAAGAAAACTTAACATACGTATGTGACATTTTTTGTGAAAGTTGCCCATTTCTCTGTTAAGCAGAGAAGCGAAGCAGATCAGGCTGATAGCCCAGATGTGCCTAATGTCAATTACACCTTCGGGGCTGCAGTCACATTAATTACCCTTCAGCGACCAGCTCAACTGGTTGGACAATTACCTCTATTTGGTCAGTAACAGTAATTCAGTTATCCCTCAAGGACATACACGTCCGTCCATCGATTATCATCTGCCAGGATCCCAGCTGTCACTCTGCAGTGGATACGCCCGCGATTGGGGTAATGGGATCTAGAATTCAATTTCGTGTGACACCATAACCACATTCACGTTAGACCCCATCGAGCTTGGTAATGTGAAAGCAAATTTGACTAGCATTTCGGAGGTCGTGGGTTCGTTCCTCACCAAATAAGACTGTTCGTATTTCCCCACGGAGTTTGGTTTTCACGCATAAGCCTTGTAAAAAGTCAGCACTTGTCCGTAAAAAAAATATGTGCGTTATACATTCCTCACACATTAAAATTATATTAAACGATTCCTTGAAGATGCATTTTTGTACAGACAAAGGTAAAAACACACGATATTGTATTCTCTTTGAGGTAAAAGTAGAATGGCTGTGAACTGCGCCGGACTGTCCAATAGCTTATGCAGAGCTCGTTAAAACTGTTCCGAAACTATAAAAATGGTCAATCGGTACCATTTAAACTGAACGTAAAAGAGTAGTATTTATAATCTGTAACACCGAAAAAAAAAAATCCGTTACTTTAAATTTTAACATGTTTAAAAAATTAGTCAATTGAGTATTAATTGGAGGGTCTGATGCCATTGTGAACCAAGTCCATTTTTCTTCCTAAAGCGAGAAGTTGTTTTCTTGTATCCCAAATTAGACGTATACATAACTAAATAAACACGATCAAAGAATGTAATAAGAACTACTTTATGTACACCAATATTGAATTTCTTGGTTCATGTCTCAATTTTTAACTTTTTTCCCAAGCATTTAAGGAAAAAAGGACTTGATTCAGTATGGCATGAGACCCTCCAATTATTGGCAAAATAGAGTGCGTATATGACGTTATGGGTTTCAGGAAATCACCTGCATATAAAAATTTACAAAATAAAATGTTTCCGTAAGACTTTATTTATACATTCAAAATACGTTAATTTTATTAAAATTAAACATACATTTTGTTTAACAAAATAAAAAAATCAGCAATCAGTTTCACAGGGTGGCTAGCAAACCCAGTAAAATAAAATTTCCCTGACTCTTCCAGGTCAGCTGCTCTCATTTCCCTGACCAACAGCATAGCAATAAAATTATCCAGGTTGTACGATCAAGACAAAATGTTTATGTGAATCTAAACACTACTTATCAACATAACTTCACCTTGCATAAATTATATCATACAGGATCTTCATTATTTACAAAGCCACAGGTCCTGGGCATATTCAAATACAATTTTCACTTACGTTAATTCACTTTTCACTCGTACAATGCTAAGGTTGTGAAGTTACGGAGAGAAATACTCTATATCAGGTATAAAAGCATTTAATAAGTGAAATGCAGTTTACTGGCCTAAAAAAAAAAGTGCAATACTGGTCACTACACCATCACTATTTGAAAACCCCAAAAACGCACTGTAATGTCCGTCTATTGTTCGTGCGAAAATTGGTTCAATGATTCGTCAATAAAAACTATAACTTTCTTTAATCTAGCATTTTACTCATATCATCCACCAAATATGGCGCAAGACTAAATGTAATGTAACAACCTACCTTATCTCGCTGTAACTAAAGTTTCTTTGCTATGACACTATGCCTGGAAACACTGTTGTTTCACATGGTACAGATTTGAAGGGGAAAAAAAAGAATTTAGGCCTACCTTCACAGAGTTTTTAGACACCCAAACCACTTAAGATATTTTCTGCCTTCACTGTGGCTCATTACAGAACGCCGGCCCATTTGCTCAAATAAAAATTAACACCGCACAAATTGTGCCTTGCTGAGTTCCATTTCTTAGTAGCAGGATCGGTTAACCAATCTGACCTAAATACAATTTATTTCTTCCTGGCATGACTTTTTTTTCCCTTAAACAATTACGTCGTGGAAATAACACTCATAAAACATACATTTTGAAATGTTTTTAAAGCTTTCATAAACACACACAAGGCTACACTACGCTGTAATTTTTAACACACGTTTATTGTAACTGCACGAGCCGAAAGGTTTAGGCATGTTCTTCCATTACGCGGTACAGTAGATCAAATACAATTTAAACTTAAATCCACGGATTTAAGACTTGTTTAGAAGATATTAATACAAGCATGAACTAAAGGAAAAAGTAACCGTGCCACACAAAGTAAACAATAAACAACGATTACAACAAACGCATCGGCATGCCGTATGGAATTTGACTTTTCCATAGTTTTTATATTTGATAATTAACTGACACAATGCACATTTTTTTTGAAAGAAAAATAATTCTTTTGTAAGTAATTATTTAACTGAAAAATAAACCAGTACGTAAATTTATAGATATAGGCCGTTCAGGATAATGTGAACACTCCGTAAAGTTTTCTTTTAGCCGTTTCGCAGCCATCTTTACTATTTTTTATATGAGAACTTCCAGGTAACTATAAACCAATGCAAACTTTTCTACACACTCAAAAGTCAACGTCTATTGGCCAAATAAAATATATTTTTAATTAATTACAAGTTCTGCTGAGTGCTCAGTTTATAGTGAACAGCCTATATAGGAATATGTGTGTGTGCAATTTATATATATATATATATATATATATATATATATATATATATGTGTGTGTGCCTTCGTGTTGTACCAACAATAGGTACTCTTATAGCACGATTTCAAGGTGGCAGTGAAAGAGAATATTTTCATTTTTCCCATCGTTTGTGTGGTACCTCTACAGGCTTTGCTGCAACACCGAAGAAAAAATCTGAAGATATTTTCTCGCGGAACGGTGTAATCGACCGTAAATGTCATTTGAGAGCAACTCACAAACGACAGAGAAATCTTACTGATATATCCTAGTATAAGTACTGCACACCGCTAGCAGTAAACGTACATACGTTCAGCTCGCAGACCGCAGCACGGCAGTCACAGTACTATAGGCCACCCACACAAACACGAGCGCGAGGCGAATGTGACGTGTCGTTTACGCAGTTGAAACTGCAATTAAGCTATCATTACTGCGGCCTTGGCTAGAGAATGTCCAGGCAAGGCTGGAATACAAGGCACCGCAGACGTTCCGAGTTAAATCATTTGATAAATGTAGGCCTACTAAAAAAAAACGGGTTTGTGGTGGCTACGAAATGCTTTGCCAATGTGGACCTCATCCAAATTTTCGCAGTGGCTACGTAGCCATTATCAAACTTTACTGATGGCAGTTTTTTTTTACCACGAAAAAATATTTGATGAGGTCCAAACTTATGAACTACTTTCTGATGACCACAATCAAGCAAATGTAAGCACAGCAAAGGTTCATTAAACCGATTAATCCGAACGCGACAAAAAAAAGTAATAATAAATCCAAATCCAAACGTTAATCAACTTTTAACTGTAATAATACAGTTACGAAATACTACGATGTATAGACAATACTTTATATGTAAAACCGGCCATAATAAGTTGAAAAGAAGAGATTTTGGTCAGCACTCAACATCCAGATCTTTATCGCTGGTGAGGGGTGGCATAATGTAAGTATGGAGCAGTGGTGGAATGAGGGGGCGGGATGAACGGTAGATCCTCGAGAAAACACGCCAACAAGCGGCATCGTCCGGTACGATTTCCGCTGGGAATCGATCCTGGATCGCCTTGATGGGAGTAGAGTGCTCTAACCACTGCGCCAATCGTAGCCCCCACCCCCAGCCCCAAACCATGAAAGGGATACAGAAACTTTTCAAAGCTTGCATCGCGAGTGGAACATTTAAATTTAATTTATTTCCATAACTATACCGATTACAGCACTTTACATAAATACTTTTTATAGAATGGAAGACATCACATTCACATAAGCAAAGCTTGTGTGTGAGTGCTACTAGACAAATTATTTTCTATAGCTGCGGTAAATTATGTAGGAAAACTTATCATCTGGTATAAATTAATTTGAGAACAAAAATTGAATGCTGCCCGAATTTTAAAAAAATATTATTGATTGATACAGATAGTATTTAACAATTTAAAATATATAGAATGTAAAAATAATTAACTACAGTAAACTACTACTTAAAGATTAAAGACAACTCATCATCAGTTAAGATATTTAACCATCGATCAGTACATATTTTTGTTTATATTATTATTATTTATATTTTCAAGAAGAATTGCTACAATTTTTGAAAGCAAGAATGTGGATGATCATTGAGAAAAAGTTTTGTGAACTAGGGCAGTTGTTTGGTATCGAATGTTCTTATTATGCTAATGATAACAGCTGCGTATAAAAAGTCAAGACATTTCCGGTATACTTGATCCTGGACATCACTGTATTATTTACGCCACAATACTACGTACATGTACTTGAAAACTTTAGTTGCTGGGTTTCATAAGTTGCCAGCTATTATTTTTTGTGCAATTATGTAAATCTGTTACTTGATGCAATATTCCACCGCACATAAATATTCATTGGCTTGTTATGTTGTAACGCGAAGTTTAAATTTTCTGCACGCTTTTGCATTGTACGAAGAATTTCGGTTAAACATGAAAATCTGGTAATCCGAAAGACCTTGGTGCCAATTAGCTCGGATCGGATTAGGGGCACTCGGTATTTTTCCTCCAGCGTCCCTCCGCCTAACACAAGACTTATGGAAAAGTTTTCAACAAGAGTGTATTCTGGCACGGTTCATATGCATGCCTGTAATGAGACGGTAAAGAAAGAAATGTCAAAACAATGAAATGTTAATAGTATTAAGTACTTACATTTCTTCACGGTACGCCCGGTTAAAGGCGTTGGCCCGTAAAATTTATTTTTTTTATATTGGTGCCAATTATTGTTCACTATTTGCACATCAGATAACACGTCATTTCCTCAAATAAAAAAAATTAGGCCCCATAACTTTTTCATAATCACTCATCAAAGTCACAAAATTGCCATTGAGGTGTAGTCAAAATCAACAAAAAAGTAATTAACTAATGAATTCAAAATTACAGGAACTGAAAGTCATTGTATCAATGCATTTTATGACATGTTTGACAAAAGTTAGTTTTGAAAATTTCTGTAGTAGCCAAAAGTCAAAGTTATGCAAAACGTACTCATTTTCAACAATTTTTTAAAAAATAAAAATATATATCGCTTTGTGTTTACAAAAGTGTCTTGAAGTAGCTCACATCATTAAGTATCAATTTGAATTATCTTGTTTCAGCAAATTAATTTTTTATTATTATTTTGGCTACATCGTAACTGCCATTTTGTGACTTTGATAGGTAATTATGCTAAAACTATGGGACCTAATTTTTTTATTTGGGGAAATGACATGTGATCTGATGTGTAAAAGTTGAACAGAGTTTGACACAAATATAAAATTTTGAATTATTACGGGTCCAACGTCCTTAACGCAGAACTACAAAGCTACATTATTACAGAAAATTCACATATTTGAAATTCCCAGTCAATCCTACATCATGCTGCACACCGATAGCGATTGAGATAGCGTTTTACCCTAAACGGAATTTTTTCCCTGGACGTCTGCAGGACATTAGACATATCTTTCTATCTATTTCGCGTTTTCATCCTGTCATTTCAATCGCTAGAGAACAACAAATCGCAATTTCTTTCGTTCCTATAGCACCTCCCACAACTGGTGCAAGGGAACATTATCATGTTCAACTCGACTCGTCAAAACAACTCTCAAGGCCGGATTTATGCATTTAGGAGCCCTAGACCAGTCAGTTTCAGAACCCCTGTTGCCGATATTTCCCTCAATCCTTATTCTCTCGACCGTTTTCCAGTTTAAACTCCACATTATTTCAAATGTGACCTCTCGCTTTGTAGTAACAGGAATAATAATAATGACATAATAATTACGTATTTTTATTTTTCACTGGTTATCATATTGGTACACCTGTAAGCAGTGATGGCAAATTCACCACATTTTCTCCAACACAAAAGAAAGCAACTATACAAGTACTTCTGTTGGTTAAGTGCCCCGTAAAAATTACGCCCTATGCCGGGCCTACTGGGCCTAGAGGTAAATCCGACCCTGGATTCTTGACGTGTCTGGACGCGAGACCGAAAGCCGAAGCTGCCATATAAAATGCGTGTAAAATGAACACGAATAGTTTATCACTGTAGTTATGGTAACCTAACTATCAGCCCGAATGCAGCTCCGAGTTCGACAACCTCAGAACGCACGACTGCGTGATTGGTAAGTCAATGATCTATCCTGGTCCAACCCCTTAAAGCTTAAAATTTAATTTTTTATCATATTGCTGAACAAACTAAAACGTTTTGTTAGACATACAATACGCCATTGCCAGCGAATATTGCTAGGTCGCAGCAAATCCAGTTACATAAAAAGAGAAATTTAACAAAAAAAACTAGGCCAGAAATGTCTGTAAGCAACAAACATACAAGTAATCCCGAAATAGGAATATAGTCGGTATACAATGAAAACCAATAAAAAAACGAAAAAGGAATGTCAAAACAGACAAGGGCCAAATAAGATGCATGAAAAAAGGCAACAATGATGGACAAAGACAAGTAAAACACAAATGAACACAGCGACAGAAATGGTTGTAGACAAATAGACAAGGCAACACAACGAATATGACACAGACGATAATAGTATACGCTCCCTTCAACAACACATGCGACGTTTCACGTATGTTTGAAATTTGTTAACATTTGGTAACATATGTCCTAGCTGAAGAGGGTTGAATAAACTAAATATACACACAACCTGTTCGATAATTATAGGTACAAACGAAAGGGGTGTGTCGAAGACGATGAAACAAGCAAACAATGCTACTAAACATAGTTCCTAAAAACGTCGGTTTTCCCGTTACGATGTATGGACACCACGTGCAAACATGGCAATGTTGCAAGACTGTTACCGCCGTCTGTACCAGGCACCAGTCCCCACAGTCAACAGCAAATGCAGTGTGGCTGCGTAGTGTCCACGAACTACAGGAACGCATTGTGGAAGGTTGCCACTGCATTTGGAACACACCTGGAATTTTTGAACGTGTATACGAACATCGATGCGAAGACGTGCTGAAGCCTGCCTTCATATGAACGGCGCCCATTTCGAATACTTGTTGTATTGTCTTCGTCCACATGTGCAACATTTTGACGTTTTGATCCTCGGGAACACTGGTATCATAACTAGAGAGGATGATGATGATGGTCTACCCCGGGAAAACCTGACTCTTGCTGGATTTCAACGCACGTTCAGCTTGCCAGACGATTACTGGCTTTTGCTTGTACGTGAAGCTTTAGCCCTATTTGACAGAGCCAATAATAATCCAGCTATTGTAATATTTGATGCCTGTTATTGGTCTGCAGACAGCTACGTTGTGTCAGATGTTCATCACCTAATCTAGTGTAGCTATTAATTGCAGCGTTTTCATGGGTATGTTGGCACAAAACATTTTCGCGATATACCATCTTCTCTAATTATAACGTTCCTGTCGTAACATGTAATGTGTCATATTGGGAAAACCATTGGTTTCCGGATCTATGTTATAGCATTATTTGCTTGTTTCATCGTCCTCGACACACCCATTTAGTTTGTACCTATAATTACCTAACAAACTGTATATATTTAAAGTAGCGAGTCCAAGGACTCCTTTAATTGATAAACCTCCCTCTGCCACATAAACAACAGCAGCTCTCCGACAGAAGCTAACTGTTACGTGCAGCTTTGATTCACGTCTCGTACAACGTGAGGTGAAAGCGTCTTCCAGGCGATTTCTTGCCCGACGTCAAAAGAGGTCACGAGTAACCAAAGCCAGAGGAGCACATGGCGTCTACGCTGCTGACTTTGTTCTGTGACATGTGAAATGCAATTTTGGTACACCTGGACACAAACTGCGCCTTCGTATACGAGATGCATATGTGAAAAATGTTCGTGCGGTCGTGAGAAACCTAATAAGGCCATGGTCCATCATTTCTACTGCTTTCACGTAAATATATTTTTATTCCTAAACGAAAGCAGATATCGATAAACTACTGTTGCACAGTTTCGGTAATAATTTTTTCCATTGTGCAGCTCAATTTGTCTAGATGAAAAAATGATATAGATTTCGCTAATTTGTTCATTAATGAGAATTTACTTAATTGCGTAATTAGCTAAAACCACTGAGTATATTGTCTTAAAAAAATAGTTTAACATAGTATAAACGGTTTTTGACAAAAGTGTGCATCAATGTTTCGATATGTGCCCTCGTTTAGGATTTTAAAAATAATTATCTTAAAAACCGGAGAAATATTGAATCATGGCCTTAACTTAAGAAATTCGTATACGTTTCAAAAATATTAGAAATCACTGGTGAATTTTATAATTAATAAATGATCGAATGGTACTGAAATATGAATTTTGATTAACAATTTAAACACAGTACTGCAATATTATTATAAAAGACTAATATTTACATAATTATTAATTGCAGAGTCTAATGTAAGTGTTCATTTTAAATGACATGGAACAATGTTAATCTATTATCACCTCGACACTAATCATCTTAACATTTTAAAATTATATAGATACTAAGTAAACAATTTTCGTAAATTTGCATGAAGAGTAAATAAACACTTTCAAGAAGACGAAGACACGTTTACGAGTCCAAAATGTTACACCAAAAAGCAGCCATACTTGCTCCTAGTGTCCCTCGAGATTGGAATCCAATCTAACACTCTATTGGTTAGTGCTCGCAAAATTGAAGTCACACGACAAAACCAACTGTCACACGACAAAACCAACTGACACACGAAATGAATTCACAATTTTCAGTACACCGAAACTAGTATACGAACTTGACAGTAAGGGAATTTCTTCGCATACGAATATTCCAATGGTCTTTTCGAGCCTAGGCACCCAGTTCTCTGTTGATCTCGACTGTTGACAAACAACAGTTCGGGACCTGAAAAATTCACGGTTTCTTTTAGGCACAAGCTAGACGTCTAGGAACTGTACGTTCCTGTCACGTTCGCAATCGCCCCTTGACTTATTTGACACCTCCTGGAAGTCCTTGAGCCAATTATTAAATAAAAAAAACTAAATGCACACTGAAAGAAAAATTATGTTGTAAACACAAAACAATTTTTGGAGACAACAATATTTTAGTGTTGACCACGAAGTGTGTTTGTAGTGACCACAAAATAAATTTTGCAGTGTAAATACCCACAAAATATTTTATAGCTGCCACAAAAATTTATTTCCATGCAGGCCCATACCACTGTGTCAGCCGAAAGTTAATGAACAGCTGCTGTCTGCTTGAGTTCACATACATTCTTGGAGGCTAACCTACGGGTCAGTGAACCCGAGAAATTTTCCAGTCTCTGCTTATAGTTAGAGGCACGAGTATTTTGCGTATTCATCTGGCAACAGCCTAGACTTCTCAGTTCTATACGTGTACCGGCTGAAGCCGAATATCCATTGGCTTCTAACAGTACAAACGTGTAGCACGTGATATCGCCACGTCTTGTTTCCTTATTTATAACTGGCTTGCAGTCGTCAAATGTGTGTTAAAACCGCTCTCGTCTAATCACAAGAGGAGTAAAGTATACGTTATTGACGCTCAACCTGACCTAGAATCAATATGCGAAATAATTGTGCCTCTAGTTAACAGAATGGTCACGTGACCCAATTAAATGCATGCATTTAGTTCTACTTATGTAACGAACAAAGTAGGCTAGGCTACTCGGCCAAGTAAAAAACTGAAACATACTAATTTACAAATTGGAACAAGACTCTTGTTTTATTTTCACTCACTGCAACGAATGCTCCCGATCTTAGAAAATTTCAACTTTAAGGTCGAGCGCATCACAGGATAACACGACACGACAGTTTTGTTTCATTGTATCTGATAGTTCTGGACTCAATATTATATTAATGGATGCACGCATGCAGCTTGCGCGACGAAACGACACAAAACTGTCGCATACCACATGAAGACAGGGGCCGCAGTGGCCGAATGGTCAGACCATTCGCCTCCCACCAAGGCGATTCGGGTTCGATTCCCGGCGGGGTCGGTCTCCGGATTTGCGAATGTGGGAATCGTGCCGGACAACGCCGTTGGTCGACGGATTTTCTCGGGGAATCTCCCGTTTCCCAGGCCCTTTCATTCCGCCGTTGCTCCATACTCACCTCATGTAACCCTTCACCAGCGCTAATATACTAGATATTGAGCGCTGATTACAATCTCTCACTCACATGAAGAGACGTCTGGCCGTGACTGCTCAAACTTCGTCACGACACAGACTAAATAGCAATACAGACGTAAAATGAGTGGTCAGCTCATTTAATATGAGCGAACCTCGTTGCTTATTGGTAGAGGCCACGATTTTTCGTGAAAAGAATTCTGCGACAGTTTGTTTCAACGCCTAATGTGCACATATGAAGCTCTGCTGCATGGTTACTGGCAGAATGTATTATTGTACAGACGTGGCTCATTTGACTGTACCAACAGGAACAAGGTTACTGCGACACCACACGTCTGTGATTTGCGGGTAGAACACCGTGACCCTGAGAGTTAAAAACAACCAATCACTGACCACGAAGCAGAGCTTCATATGTGCACATAATGCATTGAAACAAATTGTTGCAGAACTCTTTTCGCGAAAAATCGTGGGCTCTCCTTATTGGCTGTCCGTGTATGTTTGGCTCCTGCATGTTACGACAGGTTTCCTATTGGCCTGGCTGCCGGACAGCAGGCCAGCCGCCTTACACTGATTGGCGGTAAACGTCTCCGCCATGTTGCTGGCCAGCGAAGCCTTTTTGCTGGCGTGTGTGACTGAGTTTGCCATCCTACCGGCTATTTCACTTCTGTATTCCTAAATATTCTGTGGTCTCGAGCTGCTGTTTGACTGCAGACGTAACTGCGCAGGTGTGAACCACCTGAATAGCGATTCTCACTTGAACAGGTGTCCACCAATGGTGGTTAACAGGAGCCTTACTTCAGGTGCTACATGTTTTCTCCAGATTGTTGCGGATTTTGTCAGATATTTCCCATAAGGTAATCAAAAGTTGCAATACTCATTCTTGTGAAACTCTTAAACCTTTTTGCATCCGTCTTTAGTTCTTGCACGTAAGCAAAAGATCGCGTTTCTTATTCCACTGATTAACTCAATAATACAATCTTTCTCCTCCGAAACGACTAAAACAGACCACAGCAGAACAGCATCGCCATTTTACGACTGTACATTTATTTCCTACTCGCCTTTTCATGACATATATCGTCGCAGACAGACAATAGTAGGCTGTCTCAAGTACAGGCATTACAAAGCAAAACTGCCTAGTCGCGTAGGGCTGACATTGTCAGCGCGCAACCTTAGGCACTGCATTACGAAGACCGTCATCGTTTCGTTGCATTTGACTACCGTGAGGTGGTGCTTTCTACAGAAATATGGCTTCAAGACTGGCAAAGTAAATTGTGTGTGCTGCTACCTAATAATTAGGGGCCGGAAAATTTCACGGATTCAATGACCTGCATGTTAGAATGCACTGTCCTACGCATACTCAAGCCCCGACTATTTGTTCGCTAGCTGCTAATCAGTGGAACAGCGGGCAATGAACGAATAGACGGGGCTTGAGTATGCATATAGCACAATGGATTCTAGCCTGCACGTCATTGAATCAGCGAAATTTTCCGGTCCCTAGTAATAATATGACAGGTCACAACCGAGAAATTTCACGGAAAATTGTTTGCACCAACTTGTTTCAGTGCCTTTAAGGGCATTGCCGTGTACATATTTGTGCAGAAGCGTTTCCCATTAGACTGTGCCAACCAGAACAAGGTTACTGCGACACCACATGTCTGTGATTTGAGGGGAGAGAGAACCCCAAGATGCTGAGGGGAAAAAAACACTGACCATAAGTAAAGACGTGCAAATTTCGGGTTATTATTTGCCGACAGGCTAGAATTCACCAGCCTATTCTCGCCTGAATAGGCTACACTCCGTGACGTTAATCGCCCCACGCCTTTGTGTTTTTGATTGCTTGCATTACAGGATAGTGGGTACTATATTTGCACGGCGCAGTTGCAATTGCTGTGAGGAGGTTAACTGTACCCGGCACTCGGCTCTCCGCGAGGCACCTCTCCCCGAGATTATGTACGCACACGTACGAATGCTCGCGTCGCTACTTATGACGCCTCTTATCACTGGGCGCCGCGCCGAGTGAGACTATACGGGGTTGGAAGGGGATTTGCAGCGCGAATTACAATCTAAAATTGGCGCACAGTAACGGATAATCCACAGAGTACCCCACTCGGCACACCTGCGTGACTGGTTTCCGCGCTGAGAAAGCTAACTATAATACTGTTGCGTGCCATGTTCCTGGAGGCCAGTGGTCGGCGGCTGTTTCGTAACACCTTGAGGGCTGGCCGATGACTCAAAGCCCGGGTGGCTCATAGTGGGAAACCCGCCTAACCTACGTCATAGATACCTGTCCCAACTGCGTCTTAACCCTTCGAGGGCGGCGGACGTGACTACTAGCACATCCGAAAAATG
>PNEQ01110349.1:0-13075 GCA_003012365.1 Medauroidea extradentata
ACCTACCGCCAATCAGCGTAAGGCGGCTACCCTGCTAGCCGGCAGCCAGGCCAATAGGAAACCTGCCGTAACATGCAGGAGCCAAACATACACGGGGCTGATATCAGCAACCTCGGGCAGCCAATAAGCGGCCAAGTTCGCCCGTATCAAACGAGCCGCCACGCCATTTCACGTCTGTATTACTATTTAGTCTGTGGCAATAGTAAAAAGAGTAAACTGCACAAAGTGCCCGGTAGAGTTGCCAAAGCGATTGCCTGCTTGCAGTTCATGTTCTGACATTACTTTATATTATGACTCTTACCTGTGACATGGTCTCTTGAAGGATTGCATTTACTCGGGATTCTTTTTTGTTGAAATTTTCCAGAACCTATTCAAATGTAGTGGAGGTTTTATTTTGCAACGTGGCCAAAATCACGCAACCCACGGATGTATTGCGTCGTATATAATTGTCAAGGGTGCAGCCAACAATCACACAGAGAATCCAGAGTCGGCACATGGGTTGCTTGACTTTTGATCAGTCTGTATTTTTTTGTTTTACGTCATAACTGTGAAAGATTTTTGAACACGGTCTTGTCGGATTTGATTTAGTAAATTCTCGAGACTATGATAGGTTGAAAAATAATCGGAATAAATTGAAATTGAAACAGTTTTACAACGTGAATGAGCTAAGAATTGTGGAATGGTGTGAAAGGAAATGGGGTAGCTCGGTGTTGGTTTTGGCCTACAGTGAGTTGGGAACGGAAGAGAATTCCTGCCGAATTCGGTTCAGATCAGTCGAACGGTATTTGTGTAAGAAACTTATGCATTTAGTTATTAATTTATTGGGTGTTAAACGCGACTTGTGACAGCTTTACGGTCACTGCAGACGTACATGGGATAGGAAAACGAGTCGACCACAGTAAGGAACCATCACTGTATTCGCCTAGAGCGATTTCGGATAGAATTCTAAACAGAAACCAGTATTCCTGGAGCCGGCATTCGAAACTTGGTCCTACGCGATGCGATCCCTTCAGATCTATTTAATAACCTTCGTAAGGTCGGAGCTTACTGAGCCTTACCGGAGAGCCCATCAGATTGCGGCTATCACTGTAATCTGCGAGTCCTCCCACACTCCCTTCTGGTGCTAACAAGAAGATGCTGTCTGCTCGATCTGCTTGCATGATTGATCGCTTGTAGATTTTCTTTGCGTCGTTTCTCGAGGAAAAAAAAAATGGCAGGGGTAGGATGGGTCTGTGGGATTTGCTCCTCTTCCGCTCAGAGTTTGCTCTTTTCTTCTCCTTGCTTACAAGCCGTCCTTTCATGAGAGTTTGCTTCCCTTCTCTCGAGTCCTTCAAGCTGGTGCGTTTCTTCCTTCATCAAGATTGTGGTAAAAAAAAAAAAATTCGAGAAACACGGGCGCGATTTCTAAATCGTCTGTTGCCTTTTGAAAAGTGACTCGGCGTTCCAGTTTGTCGTTTAAAATCTCTATGAATTTTCTCGAGTTTTTGAGACGTTCACGCTTAGAGCATGCATGATCTGTGATGTAGCGCGCCCTCGCGTGATCTGTAGGTTCAGAACCTAAACTGGAAACAATTAATATTTGCAGTTTCCCAGTGATATTTCACTGATTGAATTCGTTTGAAACTGCTCCATAGGGAATTTGTGTAAAACTACGAATTGCATCAGCGAAACAAAATCACTGATTGAATCAGAGATTTGTCGCCAATTGTAAACGTGACTAAATATTTTTCCCTAGATGTACAAAAAATGTTTGGTATTACATTAAACGTTAATTATTCTGTTTTATAACTTATGCCATCATCTCAAGTAAATCGTACGCCAGAATAAAAAAAAATATATCATTAAATACCATAGGGATTCAACCAACAAACTTCTATACATCTTATACTCAAATCACTTGTCCACTGTGAACACTTGAATAATTTAGTTGCCGTTAAAGTAAAAATTTTTGTAGTTTACCGGTAATACGTACTGGTTTTGTACATTGTTTACTTAATAATATGTAGTAAAGTGTAAATTTGCCAAAGCTGCGTAACTTCGTAGTGAGCAACAGAGCGAAACTCAACGTTACCACTACTGAACTATCCACACTGTAAATGTTACTGCATGTTTTAGTGTAACTTATCAAAACACATAGTTCACTTTAAGATACGGACAAAGAAAATTAGTAGCGTACTTGTTTTGGAAATGATTGTACGCTATTTATTACATGTTGGCTAAGGCATCTGTGTATGTTGATATGAAATTTTAGTTTCAGTTTTAAACTATATGTTTTTGAATTACATATTATATAGTAGGGCTTGTACTATTTAAATAGTGAAATATACTTGATGATTAATTCTTTTACTCAAGTCTGTTGTTTTTCTCACATTTTTGTCAGTTAATATCGACAAAAAAAAAAAAAAAACAAGACTCGTTAGTGAAAAACCTTGCAACCTATTGAAACTGTGAAAATTCCAAAGATTCTAATTTGGAGTGTATCTTTTAAAAGAAACGACATTTCAAATTGTGCGTCTGTGTTTTTATACAGCATCCACATTAGAAACATGTTGTGTGGACCCCTCAAATTGGCTAAAAACGGCTCTATTAAGAAAAGTACCAGTCTGGTTCGTACCACAGAAGCATTTCTTTCACTTAAAGTTGTGTTGTCCAGTAATAATAACAAATGTCATGGCCGATTCTTCTCCTAGTTTCTGTCACTGTTTTAAGTGTCGCACAGTCTCCAACAACCTCGCTGTAGGGAAAGGAATAATTCTGGAGTTCAATGACCAGCATGTTACAGTCCTATTTATACTCAAGACCCTATGTCATTCATTAAGTACAGGAAACTTTCGCGAATTTAATGACCAGCAGGCTAGAATCCACCGTTCTATGCATGCTCATTCCCTGTTCGTTAACTGTCTGCAGTTCCACTGAGTAGCAGATAGACGACAAATGGTCAGGAATTGAGTATGCATATGACATCGGATTCTAACAAGCAGGTCATTGTACTAGCAAAATCTTCCTTGCCGTTCCTCGCTGTCGACGAGACGCAATGCCCATTAACTTAACTTTATTTTATTCCGTTTGTAGATATTTGTGTCCTCTGTGAAGATATAGACTTCAAAGCAGTCGTATGGGGGATGTCTCGCAGACTTCTAGTACAGCGAAATGGCACTGTTGGAAAGCCTGCATGTAGTTCAGTGCAGTCACGCGGATGACACATTCATGAGGTGCCGTGCAAATAAAGTGATCCTTGAATATGATCTCAACAGTGTTGCGACAATGTCGGTGGTAACAAGTGATAATGACCAGTGAAGAAGCTGCATTGTGTAGACAGACAACAGCAGTGGTGAACCAACGGTTTTAGAAGCTAAAGTATCTACCAACGCTATTAAGTTGGCCACTTATGTACCGTCATACTACTTGCGTCCCTAGCGGCTAGCATACGAACTTTATACTCGTACCAGTAACTTTAATGTTAAGTGGTATGGAAAGGTAAAATGTCAAACGAACGACTGGAACACTCAATTAACGATAAAATCTGAGTTACTCATTATAATTTGATGAGATTTTTTGTCCAGTATGTATTTTATTACCAGACGTTTATTTATACAGCACTATTCGGTAGTGTACTTTGTATTCGAGGAAAAAATTAAAAACTGTTTTTAGACAAATAACTGCTTCAATCCACAAAATGTACAAAAATGGGAAACTGTAACTTTTATAAATTTTAATGTGGTAATATCCACGTCTCTATAATAACAGAATTTTAAAAATACTTGTGTTTGATTAGAAAAAAAATTACTATCCGAAAACCTCACGCGCAGAGGTTTACAGATGTTAAAATAATTTTTAAATGAAGACCCGAGTATTTTCGAAATACGGTTATTATAGAGACCTGGATTTTTATCATATTAAAATTATAAAAATTGCAGTTTTCCATTTGTATGGATTTTGTGGTTTCAAACATTTATTTTTCTAAAAAAAAACAGTTTTAAATGTTTTAGTCGTAAAGATATCATGGTGCCGCACAGTGCTGAAAAAAAAAAAAAAAACGTTGGATAGTAAAATTCCCACTCGATAAAATATCCCAACGAATTACGACGGGTAGTTGAGATTTTATCGATGACTGAGTATTGCAGTCGTTCGCTTGACATATTACCTTTCCATACCCCTTCAAACTTTATCAGTGACGTCAATAGTTCTTTTTAGAACTAGCCCAGCCAAATAAGAAGACGTATTTCAATTTCAGTGTCCAGACCTGTTCTTCCAAGATCGTGGGTGAACAGTGTAGGCCGTTAAGAGGATTGGTGCGACTCGTGTATTGGTTGGTGTGTGAATTTACCCACACACGTAATGTTTGGAGAGGATGGTATATCGCGAAATTTTGTGCCAATGTACCCGTGAAAACGCTGTAGCTAATTGCAACACATATGGTTGGCTGATGTACGTCTGCCACAACGTAGCTGTCTGCAAATCAATAACAGGCGTCACATATTACAATAGCGGCATTCTTATAGGCTCAGTCAAATAGGGCAACAGCTCCACGTACGAGCGAAAGACAGTAATCCTCTGGTAAGCTGGACGTGCGTTGATACCAAGCAAACAGTCAAGTTTTCTCGCGATAAACAATCATCTCTAACAATTTTGTATTCTATTATAGGTATATATTAAAAAATTACTATTAATTGTTTTGAAATACACTCCTTAGAACATTGTTTTATGACAACTACAAAAAGGTTAATGTGTGTATTTTAGGAACTCTGTACTATCAGTAGAGCCACGATTTTATGGTGAAAAGATTTTTGCAACATTTGGTTCCGATGCGTCATGTGCACGTCTACAGGTCTGCTACATCGCCTGCAATTGGATAATTTTACTCTCACTGGCCTTGGAAAATTACAGACGTAAGGAGTCACAATAATCGTATTCTTATTGGTGCAGTCAAATGAGAAACGTGTCTGAACAAAGACACGCTGCCAATAACCTTGAAACAGAGCTACCGATGTGCACGAGAGACACTGGAACGAAGTGGGGCAAAAATCTTTTCGCGACAAAATCGTGGCTCTAACTATCAGTGTTTTGAGGTATACGTAAGGAAAGTAAAATTTTACGAGTTCAGTTACCTGTATGTTAAAATCCACTGTCCTGTGAATACTCAAGCCTCGACCATTTGTCTATTAGCTTCTACTCATTTAAATAGCAGACAATGAACGAATTGACGGGGCTTGAGTGTACATAGGACAATATATAACAACAACCAGGAAATTGAACTGGCAATTTTTTCCTCTCCCTTAGTCATTGTGTACTTTTTGTATGTCGAACCACTTCTTAAAACAGTTTTTTTTTCATATAATATTAAAGAGGTTTAAAAAAACTGCGTATACTTTGCAGTATTTAACTTGATACTGTTTTACAGGAAATTCTGTAGTCATTAGCATTTAACTGTAATTACGATGTTGTTCATGTGTTTTCCTTACTGCTTATGAACTAGTTTGTGTGTGTGTTTGTGCGCGCGCACGCGTCGGTGTAAGCTACGTTTGATTGTACACGCGCATGAGCTTTGTGGGAAACTACTTACTAGTAATGTGGAAAAGTATAGGTTTTGGATCATTTTGATTACTTACTGTGTAGCTAAAGTTTTCAATACAAGACGTTGTCATTAACCTGACAATAACTAAAAAGAATTAGAAGTGTTTCTATTTCAGTTGTAACTAAGGAAAAATAGGAATGGATGTTTTCCAGTTAATTAAAAGCAGCGGGTGATTAGTAATATGTGTCTTTCAAAGACACGTGTTTGTAGTAAATGAAGGGAGCTATCCCACCAGCATACCTTACCTTGTGGTTGTGTTCGAGGTTCTGGTCCAGTCCGGTCCGGAACTGCAACTGTTGAAACTTGAATGCTTGACCCTTGACCCTACGTCACGAGCGAATGTTCGTGCGCGCGGAGGTAACATTTACCTCCGTGGACAGCCGGCTCTGCAAATGTCAGTCAGCCCCTGCGAGACACTCCAGGTATCTTGGTCGATATATGGTTCACGATACACTCTTTTGAAATAACCCCGGGAATATATCACTGCTCTATACGGCATAGAATTTAACATTAACCATTGTTGCTACGCGGCTGGCAGCAAATTGCCAATGTGGTTCCACATAATTTCCAGTTTAAGAGTGAGTGATACTATCTTGAATTTTTGTATTTTATGTCATAACTTTTCTTCTGGCTAAATTCATGGAACTTTGACTTAACTACGGAGTAGAATACATATTGATAGAATTTTAGACACCATAAATCTTTATTTTCCATTACTGTTCTTACAGCTAGAATTGCAGTTAAGAAAGTAATAATAATTTTCTAACTCCGATTCGATCTGTAAAGCCAGTAACGGCAAACAAAGATTTATGACGTCTAAAATTCCCTGAATATGTAATATATTCTGTAATTAGGTTAAAGTTGCATAAATTTACCCAGAGCAAAAGTTTTGACACAATACAAATATTCAAGATTGTGAATATCTCTCACTCAATATACAACTTTCAGTGAATTGTAACCAAAGAATATCGATGTCTTAGTGTTCCGTTTAGTTATTTTATGAAAGCGTTGTATAAGCTAATTAAATTTTCTACGCGCCAGCAGTCAAGTACGATGTAAAATAAAATAAAAAAAAAAGGTATGGCAGTAACCGACAACGACCCATGCGTTGAAGAATATATCCGCCAGCACCCTTGCTTCCGCTTTACAACGAAATAAGTTTGTGTAGGCTGGGCGCCGATAAAATTTCACTTTAGAGGGTTTGCAATAAAGTATGTTTTTTTGAAGACCACCTTGTCTACAGTAGCAGTTTTAAAAATATTACTTATTATACCTCGGACGTTAACTTATGAGTACGGTACAAACTATACACTGTGATTCTTACGTAGTTTTCTCTGTATACATTAAAAAGTGGCAGGAAAATGTAACTTACCTGAAAGGAAAAAAAAAAGTATATAAGGCTTTAAGGTAGCCGCGTACCACGCGCTTAAAATTCACTGCTGTGTGCTCGTAAGCGTTTTTACGAAGCTATTCCATATGCGCTCTTGTGCCAACGTACTAAAAGAAAACACGCTTTGGACAAGGTTGGAAGTTCACTATGCTCACTACAAAGGCGGTTTATAAGCCCTACAACATAGCTAAAAACGGCCTTTTCAATTCTTCAACATCCTACCGGATGTAGGCCTATGTGAAACTCAGATTTAGATGTGCACTGAACTTTGCTACAGACGATCCACCAATAAGATTGTGGTCACCGCTTAAAGGCGTGGTACATAATTCAACGCTAAAAACATTAATCTGTAACTGTAGGTGTCTTGAAGCCAATTTGCGAAAATTAAACAACAACAATCCTAGACAATAGTTTTAGCCAACGTTTAAAACAAAATTGTTTCTGGTGTTACGAACTTCTGAGACACAATCTCTGACACCGGATCCTCATGCGTTTAACTGCGGCGGAAAAGATCACGCGTAACGAATTAGTAATTCTAGAGAAATATTTACTCATAAAGTTGGCAAATACCGTTATCTAGGATTGTCATTTGTTCGTTGAGGCGATGCAGCATTTGATGTGCGCTGCTAGGTCGACCTTACTGCTCCGTCACTTTTGAGCCTCAAACGCTCACTTTATCTCGAACCACATGTACCTGCTGTATGCACCGACGCCGCGCAGCGCAGGTTCACAGCAAGTAAGTACGTGTCTTCACTTAAATCCCCAGTATAGGCGGTTCGGAATAAAGTGAACACCCAAAAAAGCCTTGCTAAAGTTCTAATTTTCAGCCAATTCGTATATTTCCGCGCGTAACGGCTACCGACGGCAAATGTCTAACCTCTCTGGACACGTCACTTGACGTTTGCGCGTATAAGATAAGTTGTGCAGTCAGCAGGAACCTGTATAGTTTGGTAAAATCATGTTTAGGCCTATTGATTATATGAAATACAAGTATGTCGTTTTCCGTATATTTTGTTTCAGTATTTTAATTAAATAGGAAAATACACGTAACTATACTATGTAACTTCGCTACCAATAATACAAACACTAAGGGCGCTGACTACCCGCGCGTGAGAGGCTCAAAAGCGACGGAGCAGTAAGGTCGACCTTGAAGCGCGCATCAAATGCCGCGTCGCCTCAACGAGCCAAGCGCTGAACCACCGTGCAAGGTTCCCGCTGAACCGTTTTTACTATGGGACTTTCAGCGACAACACTATCATTTTATCTTACGCGACGAAAGGGAAAGAGTCGCTCTACATGTCTGTAATATTCAGAATATCGTGAAAATGATTACTCTTACTTAAAAATCAGCGTCAAAAGTCCCGATTCGGTCTCTTTCACACTCAAAAAAATACTTGTTAGGAACGATAACAGTTAATGGCAAAATTATATACCTGTACTAAGATACTTAAATGGTTTTCGTAGCCTAACCGCGTGACAACATGTTGAATGGTTTTCGAATGAAATCAGGATTGTTAAAGGTCTGCGCGCTTCTTCGCGATTCTAGTAGACGGTGCCCTTAAGGGAACTACAGTTAAATGTTTTATTATATGCAGTAACAGCTAGCTAATACCTAGTGATATTTTTCGAAGGTTGAATTTTTAGTGCTCACTTTATCTCGAACGATCTATAACACTTGAAACTGAATACACCGCACGTTTTATAACTGCGCATGCGCGAACAAAGCAAACCATCACGTGACATTTCGCACTTGTGTATGTGTGTGCATGTTTAACTCCATTAGACGTAATCAGACACAACGCAGGTGCGAATTTTGCGTTGCAACCATAAAAAAGCGATAGTTAATCGGTCCTCAAATGTTGCGTTCGGAAGTACCTGTGTTCGACACCCGGTGCACGGCCGCTTTCTTACTGTCCTTGGTACTTTGAGTCTTTGATTTCGTCTTTCATAACAACGACGTCGAAAGACGTCAGTCCCTACTACCTACCTACCTTATACTTAATCACTATTAACATATGAAATTGCATAGTGAAAGATAATTTAAAAAAATCAACGGAATGTTGTAGTGTGTGAAGTGCCGATCTTAATAAAGACTACATAGTAAAAAACCGAGAGAAAAGAAATATATAATACTTCCTAAAATAAAAATAAAGAACAGGTTAATAGAACGGTGCAGTCTTGCAATGTATTTATATTCCTTTTGGAATTATGGCACCGCGGACATATTAGTAAGATGTTCCTAATTAATGTAATTATTAAGAAAGTATATTGATTGCGGTTCATTGATAAGTACAGTCGTTGGTTAGTGCTGCTTTCAATAATGAAAATGCAATGAGTGAAATAAGTAGTTTGTTTTACTGATATTTTTCTGTGTTGCAGTCACTAAGCTGAAGTCAAAATTAACTGTTTTTAAGCGGGATTGGCTGTTTCACCATTAAGTTCAGTTATCTTACATGTTACCTAATCATTGGCCTAGGTCGCCGGTGATGCGGCAGCTAGTGCGCTGTGATTCGGGTTGGAATGGTTACCGATCGCCTCCACGTCCACATCAATCATCCATTTTCAGGTTCGCGTCGATAGCCCATTTTCACGTCGACATACCGCGCGATAAAGCCAGAGGAAATTACCTGGTAGCTTACTTCGCTAAACACACCGGTGAATCTGGCATCGTTTGGTCTCTACTGCATCAGCAGAGGACATTGTGAGGTTGCCGCCCGTAAGTCATTCTACCTTGGGGCTACATGCGTGGCGCGACTAAAACAAATTTGGAGTTGGGTTGTTGAACATTACCTAGAAATTGATGGATATTTACTGTCAGTATTTAAGAGCCACAATTTTTTTTCGCAAAAAGATTTTACACCATTTTCTTTTTTCAATGCCTTACGTCACGGGCGTCTTTAGTAGAAGGCCGGAGTCTTAAATGTGGCAACGCTGCATCGGAGGCCTGCTGCCGGTCGCTCATTGGCTGCCCTAGTCAGTGTAGACGTGTACACGCCACTAAAGCTGCATCTATACACGTCGCAGAGACTAGGGTGGCCAAGAAGTGACAAGCAGCAGGCCCCCGATGCAGTGTTGCCACATTCAAGACTCCGGCCTTCTACTAAAGACGGTCATGCGTACGTGCACATCGGCAGTTCTGAATGAAAACATCATGCCAATAACCATGATGCATACACGTCTCTCATTTGACTGCACCAATCAGAATAAGGTTATTGTGACGTCATACGTACGTATGTGATTTTACTAGTTAAAACATCCTATCACTGACCACGAAGCAGAGTTGCAGATGTGTGTATAATGCGTTGCAACCAAATAGTGTAAAAATATTTACGTCACAAAATCGTGGCTCTAGAAATAAATCTGTATGAAGGAAAAAAAAAAAAACATTATTTACGTCTACAGCTACGTCAAGGAGTTGCAGTGCGCAGATGATTTGTTTGCAAATACTTTTGAATTTGAGAAAAATGAGGTTGGAGAGATCATAAATAGTATTTAAAATGCACGCGATGTTTTAAAAGTACGTTACCTAAAGGTTTTTTTTAACGAGTTGTCTTTTCGTAGATAGGAATGTTACAATATAAGGAGAAGACTGGGGGAGCCAGTGTCCACTCTCCCAATTTTTATTTCCTTTTATGGCAGTCAGAAGAAGCCTTTTCAAGCAGGGACACGTTTTAAGGAGCATCCCTACTTAGGAGAGACTTGAACTAGCGGCCGACTAACGTACATTTGCATGGAGTGACAACTAGGAGTGTTCTCGTCTGCGAAGACACACTGAGAGTGGAAACCAAGGTAGACATTGACAGTCGGTGGGAGTATCTATGAGTGTAGAAGAGAATAGAAAATACGAAAACATGCTTCGCTTTTAGTAGGTGTTCTCAAAAAAAAAGTTACGAAAGGGTTTTAATACAGAAATGCAATCACAAAGGATGCATATACGTTACTTTATACGTAAAAAAAAAAAAGGAATTGTGTTATAAACAAATGGAATTAAGGTAATTACGGGAGAGACGCCACAGCGGGAGAGACGCCACACTCTTCGTAGTTCCTTCTTCATACGCTAGATGGTGCAGTCATTGCTTTCAGTTTGTTCCGACAGATAGCATAGGCATTCTCTTGCAGTCAGAGGCGCTTCGTTCACGGGAGAGAGTTGTGCTGACGTTTATTCACTCGTACGTACATTTTCTAGTTCTAAAATATTTATTTATCTCTAAGTTATTTTGCAATTATGAGACAAAAATAAGCATTTCTCTCATTATTACAGTTGCATGTACTTGTTCCGTTGTTAAAGCATGCCTTTGCAGTATATTTTGAAACGTGACCACTTACATCACATTTTAGTGCAGTGTGGAATCTCTCCCTACATTTTGGGAGAGACGCCACAGCTTGCTACGAGGAGAGATGCCACATCGGTTGTATAGAGTTAGAGCTATAATAATGATACATGTAGGCCTAATCGAATCGAAATAGTTCAGTAACTCACAGAAAGGTATTTCTTGTGTAACAATATTAAAAATAAAATTAATGAATTACTTTTATTTATTGTTTTAAATTAATTTTTTTTTTTAGAGAGAGAATGCCGCGAGTGTACAAGAGAAAGCAGAATGCTCCACCGCGAGGACTATGGACACAGGAAGCGTTATCGGAAGCTATTCGTAAGCACAAGGCGGGCGATATGGGACTACGAGAGGCTGCTAAGTGTTACGGAATTCCTGCCAGAACCCTTGCTAGACGGATGGAGTCCGGCAACAATTTGAAACGTAGTCTTGGGCCAGAAAGTAAGTTTAAATTGTGATTTAACCTGGTTGTCAGACTACAAAGGTTTTATTTACAGAGATAAGCCTTGTACTTTTACAAGGTTCTGCCTTGTACTTTTACACAAGTCTAGAAAATAATTCATAAATTAATTCTGTCAAAGCTAATTTATGATTAATAGGCCTAATCATTTTATTCTATTTTACGCGCTCTTTTAAACAATTACAATAATTAAAAGTACAAAATAAATTTCTGGCTCCAGTAGGGATGGATCCCATACCCTCAGGCTTTGAAGCTTGTCACATTAACCACTTGACCATGCTGACAATCGAAATTACAAAACGTTAAATATTTATATGTGTAATAATTACTAAATTAATGAGAAAATCTTTGTAAATTTTACAAAAAATATTTACAGTGTACTTAGGCCTTGTGGTTCACGGGGCACTCAAAACAAAATCAATAAAAATCAGTAAATAGGTTACATGTTGTATAACTGTGAATCATTACAGTTTAAAGTGCTGCATTAATTGATTTCTGTTGATATACCGCGCAACAATTAATTCCTGCTGACTGTGTGACGACATGCAGCATTTGTTTTTTTAAATATAATTTTACAATTCCTGCTATGCCACAAATATCGTTAAACTATCTTTTTGTTTACAACATACGAACTTGTTAGAGCACACACATTTTTTGTGTTGCAGGTGTCTTGGGTCAATCAAATGAGAAGAGATTAGTGGCTCATATCCAACGATTAGCAAAAGCTGGTTTTGCTCCTGATCGTCAGACAGTTCGTCGCCTAGCATATCAATTTGCTGAAAAGCTAGGAGTCAAACATAAATTCTCCCATGTCACAAAAATGGCAGGTTATGCATGGCTATCTTCATTCTTGGAGAGGAATCCCGAGATATCTGTGCGACAAGCCGAAGGACTGTCGGTAGCTAGGGCACAAGGCATGTCTCGTCCTGAAGCAAATGGATTTTTCAAGCTGCTGAAACAAGTCATGGAGGAAGAAAATTTGATGAACAAACCACAAAATATCTTCAACATGGATGAAAGTGGAATCCAGTTAACCAACAAACCTGGGAAGGTTTTGACGATCAAAGGTGCCAAGGATGTCCATGTGCTGACTCCCCGTGAAAGAGGCGAGAACATTACCGTAATTGCTTGTTGCAATGCAGAGGGAGTATTTTTGCCACCAGTTCTTTTGATGAAAGGTGTCAACAAGAAAAAAGAATTTGTAGATGGACTTCCGCATGGATCAGATGTTTTCATGAACCCAAAATCTTCGTTCATAACTGCAGACTTGTTTTTTAAATGGTTTGAGGAGCATTTTCTCCCTCGGAAACCTCCCG
>PNEQ01110350.1:0-13803 GCA_003012365.1 Medauroidea extradentata
CTTTATGTTAACTGGTTTTCAAGTTTTGTATGAAGTAAAAATACGCAAATTTTGACTTTGAAGTGCCATTACGGGAAAACTAGATGAACTAATTTTTTTCCGTTAGAGGTATATGTACTCTCAAGTAATGTGTACAAAACTAACACTATTTCATACAAATATAAAATTATGTTTTTTCCCCACTTGAACAACCTTAAGGCGGCCGCCTGGCTGGCACTCGAACAGCGTGCAGCGTGCTTGGAGTTATGTTTTATTCTCAGAGACCAGTAAACGTGCGTCCATAATGCTTATCTAAGAAAAGAAAACACACTTCAGACTACTTGTTAATACGACTTCCAAGACACCACGCACGTTGGAAACATTATTTTAAAGTCCTCAAAATTGGCTAAAATCGACTTTTTCACGCGGTTGTTTCTCAAGATATGTGTAACGGATTTGTTCGAAATTGAAGTCTACAAGTACATTGTACTTTACTACAGTGACGCGTGCAATAAAATGATAGGGTGACCGCTCAAAGTCCTGCAGTTAAAACGTAGCGGCGGGAACACTGCGCGCGCGTTTACGACTTTGGCCGTACACTAAAATAAAAAATTACTTATTAGTCACTTCAAAATATTTTGTTTAAACGAAACTTACAAAAATTTTTTGTAGTGACCACAAAAATATTTTGCAGTCCCTAATAAAGTTTTGCAGTGACTACAAAAAAAGTTTGTAACCACTGCAAAATTATCTTGTGAGGTCCATATTGACAAAATATTTTGTAGCCACCACAAAACAGTTTTTTTCGGCGTAGAGTAGATATCGCAATACATGTGCCGGCCGGCGTCACTCGTAGCGCCTCATCGATTTTCCCCTCACACACAAACACATCCTTCACCAGGCGGCCGCCTTAATGGGTGAGTTTGCAAATAATTTTTAATGTTTTAGTATTTGTTTTATATGTACGAGATATGGTTTGTTCTGTAAACATACACTGTGAATGAAAATTGTTTAGCTTTCGTAATTTTTATGTAACGCCATGTGAAAATATAAATTTGCATAAAACTGTTTTTTTGCTCGCAAGGAAAACCATTTGACTTACAGAAATGAACTAATTCACACCGGCTAGGTCAAAATATGAATAAAACAGCACTGAATTTTTTTGTATTTAATAAAAAGTGTAAAATTGGCAATTTTCACTGCAAACTCAGGTTGCTGATTTACTCGAGTGGAAAATGTGTCGGACTTTGCCGTTGCCTGGCGGGTTGTTATCACATACCTCGTCTCCCCCGGCCAGACATTCTTTCGCCACTCCTTACATTCATGATGTCACCCTGACCATAGTAATTTATTGAAATGAAAACCACTAAGCCTACGTGTTCCCGCCTCCTGGCAGGGTCATGACATAGGTGGGTGAAAGATGGGCCTGCTACTTGACTAGCGAGCCAAGCATGTCACCCGGCGGCCCGAAGAATGGGTGAGATGTGTGTGGAGCAGCGACAGAATGAGAACAGAGAGGAGCTGGAGGTCCCCGAGAAAACCCGCCGGCCACGCCATGTGCGAAAAATCCGGGCCCAGACTCACCAGGGATCGAACTCGGATCGCTTAGGTGGGAGGCGAGAGGCTTAAGGCCTCGCTTTTTAGTTTTGCTGGGGTATCGAAAAAATATTTTTAACGCCAAGTAATACATATACAATATAAGTACATATATCAAAAATTCATTCTTACAGTTTTAACACTTATATATCATCGTTTGTATACGAATTTTTCTGTTGCAGTACACCAAATGGATTTTTAGTTTTTTGCCCCAGAAATATTATATATTTTGTTGTCAAAATAAGCCAAAATGAAGCAAAAAAATGTTTCTAGCAAACGGTAAATTATTAAAAATAATAGTAATAAAATAAAAAAATGCTCTGCCAAAATTGTGTATTGTATGACTGTACATTTTCTCAAATTTTTTCAAAGAATTTGGTTAAAAATATTTGAGTTCTTTGCAATGTTTGAAATAAATGACATTATCTCTTCTACTACCGTGGCCCCTAAAGCAATTATTGAAAAAATAGAAATTTAGTCAAATTATGTACTTAGGTGAATATCAAGTGACACCTGATTTTTGTGTAAATTATTTAGTTTTAGCAAGTCTGTTAGTTTTCGTTCAGTGCTTGCTGACGTAACATGCAAATTTTGACAGTTGCATACCGTTGTGGGGATATTATTCAACCCAAAAGTTTTCTATAGGATGGTACTGTGGTCTAGTAACATCAACAACAATTACACTATTTCTTACAAATATAGAATAATGCATTTTTTACACTTTAACGCCACGTAGTGCTGGCCGAATACCTCCACATTATTCTACTTGTGTAATTGTTTGTTTTTATTTTCCTGTATAAAAAAATACTCTGGAAATTTGGAAAATATTATTTATTTCTTCCTACTAAAAAATTCAAAACCTTTCCACATATTACATCAGTTTGCAAAATTTTCCTGGCGTGAATTATTATTATTTTAGTGTTAGAATATTAGATTTACTGTAGGTAAATGACCTCAGAACAGTAAAACTTTGACGTTTAACTTGTGCTACGAGAACTGCAGAGTAGCAAAATTTTTTCGTTCGAGGTAAACCATTTGCGGTAGTTACAAAATATATTGAGGATAATGATTTAAAAGAAAACACTCGTTAAAATTGAAAAATTATAAGTAATAGTCTGTACGTTTATCATAATAACACTTATCATATATATATATATATATATATATATATATGTGTGTGTGTGTGTGTGTGTGTGTGTGTTTGTTTGTTTTTAATAACAAACAGTCTTATACAACATTTTGAGGCTACGACGTTTGAAAATCTGAATTCTGAAACAGTAATGTAGTCTTCGCCAAAAATTTTACTTCCAGCTAAAATAAATATTTCTTCGTTAAATTCTATTAAAATTCTGCCATGTTAAGCGGAAATTTGAGCTACGTTTGCAACGCTGCGTTAGTTCGTACTCGTTCCTTAGCATGCGACCCACTCACGAACGGACAAAAGATACTCGCCCGCACACATAACAGACGAGAAGGTTGCTGATTTTCAGGTACCGCGTTTCTGAAAAGAGAACTGGCCTAGGAATTCGATTCTTGCAAGGACGCGGGAATTTACGAGCGCTCCGAAGAAAAACTCACAAAAGGCACACGGCGGATACAAGATAGAAAAGTAAAAGGCGTCGAGGGAGAAGAGAGAGAGAGAGAGAGAGAGAGAGAGAGAGAGAGAAAAAAAAGGATCTGGGGCTATGGTAAGAGGAAATACGACTGCTCTATAAGGATGGCTAACCAACAGGGTCATGCCAACTATTCTGGGCCGGCAGGGGTGTGGGGTGAATTACTTAAAAAAAATAAACTATGTGATTTGACATTTTGGTTTTGGGTGTATTCGTCTACATTTTTCCCTACTACAAATAAACCAATGTCATTCTGAAATGTAAATGTAGGAATAGGAGGGGAAAGGGCGAAAAACGTTATTTAACCCTTCCCCCCGGCTGTAGGCATAGCCCTGCTCACCAGCTCGATCTTTCGAACTTTCCGACAAGCGAGTCAGAGGTTAAGCTGGTTTACGATCGTTAAGTTTTAAAGTAAACCTTTGAACCAAACCCCGGCCATTAAGCTGTCGTGTTAGATAGATTAAGTTTGAAAACTGCGATAGAATTTCGCATTAATCTGAAAGCCAAAATGTTTACTCAGACAGGCTGTAAAAACTTTTCTAGTATTGATCTCTCTCTCTCTCTCTCTCTCTCTCTCTCTGAGTAAACATTTTGGAAATGTGACACATTCCTTTTCTCTAGCGTGATATCATTGCTCCGTTTCCGATATTTAGCAGAAATACGAATTTAAAACTTGAATTCTAAGGGCGGAGATCTCTCTTATATTAAGAGTTGAGATAGGCTGTAAGTTACATTGCATAACTGTCGCCATTTTCTACTAGGATTAACCTGCCGAAATATTTCGGGTGAGTTACCAAAGTCTGAAAATATAATATACTATGTTCATGTTTATGAATATGATAACTGTGAATTAGTTTTATTGAGATTGATCTGTCTGTAGTTTACAAATTAAAGAGTACTGATTTAGTCTTTCCCTCCCCCCAAACAAAGTCCAGGCTGCACCACTGGTTTTGGTGAAAAATTATTGACGTGAATGTTAGTATGTTACAAGGTAAGAGATTACTCTTAATATTTATAATATAATGCTTCACTCTGGGTAAATATGGAAGAAACCGAGTTAAATGTACATTGGGCTTAATTTAGTACAGGGCTGGTCATAATAACCTACTTTTGCAGGATGTACAGTTGACAGTCGTCGACACTGAGCCTGAAAGGATTTCATGGAGAATGTGTTAAATTAATTCTAAATTGATCAATTTCGTCCTAAGTCTTTCAAACAGAAGTATTGTATGTGAAATTTCTAGAATAACGCTGCTGTATGAGAAATTTTGCCAACCTTTTGTTTCAAGCTTTTATTTAACTTGCAGTGCTTGTTTGTTTGTTCGGGTTAAATCTTGCAACTGCATTTTAAAGCAGTTATCCTTACCGATTGAACTGAAATTTTGCATACACGTTTAGTTTGGATGACAATGCATGGTTAGCGAAGTGACGTCATTCTAAATCCAAGATGGCGGACCGGTAACTTAAGAAAGGCATATAAAATAAGTGCACCGTGAATCAAAATTGCTATATGCTATACTTCAACTGAATACACAAATTAATTATGGTTTGGTATGGTAAAATTGCTTGGCTGCCATCTTGGCAATAATTAACGCAATAATTAAAGCTAAAATTGTTTTGTTTTAAATGTACGTGTTTTTGAAAAAGCTATAGAAAAACCTGAGTTATGTCAATTAATCCTGAATTACATATTCTCACAAATGTATAAGTAGCCTATATATTTACCAAGAATTTGTTATGAGGTTACGTGAAATCATTTGGTGGTTATTACACATGCCTTTGTATGATGTCTCTATACTTCCATACATTAATTTGCAAAATTGATTAGAAACCTTTGTTAGATGTATTAACACACATTTGTACGTAATATTACGTATCCTGGGTAATTAAATATGTATTTTTATTTCTTCTGAAAAAATAAAACATACGATGATCAAGGAATCTGGATTGAAAAGTTCTTAATATAAATTTGTAGATTATGTTACGTGTTTTTCGATACTTTTTGTATGTTATAATAATCTATTGTAGGTTATGTTATTGTTACATAATTGTGTAAGTTATGTTACACATAAAGGTTCCTAGATGAATAAAATTCTACTTCGATTTTCTTCAATGCATCTTCTTTCTGCTTGCAAGTTACTGCGTCAGTTTTTTTTTATTCTATGATACGGGCGTATTTTTCAGCAAGGCAAATTAGCATTTCTGTTTCCAAAGAAACAAAATTTTCGGCACGCGGCCGCTTATTTTCTACCATTACGTATACAAACACCGCTAACCATATCACAGCTAAATAAACAAATAAAAGATTTACTGCAGCCAATCACAAGCTTATATGTCATTGCATGGTTGACACATTTACCTTAACCGATACTTTACTAAACATAAGATTAAAGTACGTTGAGAAACACTTCAGATTTAACCACAACTTAATCAATAGGTTAAATATAATCATAGGATTAGCTAACCAAGGTTTTAATCAGACATTGAGAAACCGGCCCTTAGCGGGGTCATGTCTTAACTAATATAGACCTACAACCTGGGCCAATTCTAGCAGCGGCGAAAAAATCCAAAATTAAACCCGGAACTGTGCTTCGTTAGGCACAAGCTGAAATAAGTGGCGCATACCTCCAAACACCCAAGTCAAGGTGAGGTCGTGCCGAGGACTGAGTGGTATCAGAGTGTATCATACATGACATGAACGTACCATCTCAGGGCACCGGGGCGAACCCTGTTGTATATTAGGTCTTACCCTTCTAGACGAAGCTCTAGGAGGGTCGACGGATATTTCTTCGGTACTTGTGGGAACAACATGGAAAAATAACTAAAAAACTAAAAAAAATTAAGGTAAAAAAAGTTTTTATTAACAAACTTTTATTGAAATGCTTAGCAAAGAAAATAAACTTTAAAGTAAATCAAATCCATTAATTTATTACATTACACAATTTATATTATGTAAAATATTGTCGCGAGATTAACATGTGTGTATAAAGACGAATACAATATGTAACTTGATCTTGACGTAAGTAATTCGAAGGAAAATAATAATATATATAATTTTAATAGGTTTGTTTAAAAAATATTTTCACTGTTAATTTATTTTAGAACTTAATATAAAAATGTAACTATGTAAAATTTATATTACACAAAAGTTATACGAGGGTACATATTTTTGGTTGTTTACTATGTCATATTTCTTGTAAAGTTTGACGTTTTTTCGAACAAATAATTTTTTAAATTGGTGTACTGAGAATTTATTTAAACGTTGATTTCCCATTTAATCTTCATGGCTGCAAGCTTGGTAGGCAACAAGGGGATATTTCAAGTAATATGGCGATGGTAATTTGTCTACATTAAAAATTGTATGTATGCAATTTCGGATCCATTAAACATGTTGTACGTTTTTACCTGGGGTGTAGGCAGCTTCGATTTAGATGAAAGATTTGATAAATTAAATAAGTGAGTAATACTTAATTTACAAGAATTGTGGAATTTACTGGCAACACAGCATGTAGCCATTATTTTCCTTTATTTCTAGTTATAAGTCAATGTGTACAAACTTGCAGTACTTAATACACTACACAAGTTAATTCATTTACTAACTGAGCGCTTCGCTGTTTCTGTGCCGCTCCTTGTCACCGTCTCCGCGTCATCTCCATGTATCCGCCTTCTTGCAACCTTCTGCTCGCTGCTACTCTGTGCGCACAGGCTAAGCGCCAAACAATCACTGCACGGCCAGCGCGATCATATAGGCAAACTAGGTGACCGCCTTTGGCGCCAAGGAGTTTTGTGCGGAAAGACTATCGACATCTAATACACTTTACAATTTGTTCATGGGGAAATGTTTAAAGTACGATATTTGAAGGCTGTTGTAACTACGTAGTTTACAATAAGTTAACATGAAAGTTTATTTATAATTACAAGAAAATTTTTTGTATGTTTTGTATTTTAGCAGCAAGTCGGGAAAAGTATCGATTGACTAGTGTCGCTGATATTTCCACATTCACCGACTCTGTTTCCTTAGTTATCGCAATGACCGTAGTGTTAGTTAAAGTATTATTTAACTGAAGGTTTTTTTTTTGTTTGAAGTGTGTGTGTGTGTGTGTGTGTGCGCGCGCGAGTGGAAAATATACAGTTAAAAATTTCAAATATTTATCAAGTGCTTTCAACAATTACAAAAAACTAAGGTAACCGAGTAAGGTTTCAAGGCGAAGGGAATTTGAAGACAAAAAATAGGGGGTGGGGTCGCTTCAGGTTCTTTGCGTAGGGTGCCAAATGACGTTGCACCGGCTCTGCAGTGCTCGTTCGGCCGCCGCGTTGTCTATATTTAGTCGACGCGAAACCACTCAGACAATTTTTTTTACATAGCCTATCCGTCTCAGCAATGACGCACGTAACACATAGCCGCATTTTCAGACTGTTTATCTTAACTTCTAGCCTTGAAGTGTTTGTAAGCGCAATTATGAGAGAATTTTGTTTTGGATTACACCACACACTTCCCAACAACAAAATATACGGTAATATCTCACAAGTGGTATGGTGAAAAGCATGCCTGCTAGTACGTTGCCTTGGCGCGTACCAGCGATAAGTAATTTGTTGCGTATGCCACTGTTTCACTTACCCCTCCCTTGTTTCTGAACCACATACGGGTAAAATATCTCCAGGTTGGCGGCCTTCTTAAGCCTGAAAGTTGGCTTTTCCTAATTTGTCTTCCAACAAACAGCGAGGGCGTTAATAATCAGTGTTGAAAAAAAGTCACCAGTTATGCCCAGAAAAGGTGCTACTGGACATTCTTATACGAACTGGTTACGTAGATTTTCCACGTCGTCTTCCAGATGTAGAAAAAAAGATGAACGCTAGTATTTAAATGAAGCACGGGCCAAAAATTAAACTGGCTTGTCGCCCGTAATCACGTTAAATAACACGAGTATATGTTACACGAACTTGATATTAACAAAAATGGGGGATTTACTTTGTACACGACGATGGATTCTTCGCCGTCAGCCATTTGCCCTTGCCGAAACCGGATCTGATGTTCTCAGCGTATGCATACGCTGTTACTTAACAGCCGTCGAGGTTAATTGAGCATCTGAGAAACAATCTGTCGGTTAAAGTCACTGCTCTTAACTGCGCGTGCTTTACGTAAACGTTGACTGGCAGACTTCCAATAATAATAGGCGGTGAATTAGGAAAAGTGAATCCACATCCTAAAGTGTCATTAAAAACATTGTGCTTGATACTACCGCTTAACTTGCACACAAACTGCATCGCAAGATCTTGAAAACCCGCATTTTTCGATGGGAGTGTTTAAAGCGATAATTGACTAAAAATCTTAATATTTTTATGTTATAAATATTAAGAAAAAAACAACCTCCCTGTAATTAAGTGTAACCAAACAACGACGGTTTTAATAACACAAATCTTAACAGTCGAAATTTGCTGAAAATGGGAGCATATTTTTCAGTATGTGTAATTCTTACAACAGTAAATATAACTTCACACTATCACATGCACACAACATATCAAAAGTAGTTTCTGAAATATTCAACAACCTGTGAGTATCTATATAATTTCGCCAGTAACATGTTTGCAAACTTACATTTTTATTCTACCAAGATATAATGATTTAAATTAATTACATAGCTTGAGAACCTTTGAGTGTTGAGGAATCGTTTTGGCTCCTTGAATAAATTAAAACTGTATGGAGGGCTTCGGCAGATATAGAAGTTCATTCGAAAGCCGTTCAACATGCTTGATTTCAGTTATACAGGTTGTCCATAAAAAACCTTTACAACTTCAAACTGTAATAAAAAAATAATGCAAAAATATATTTGGATGGGGTTTGTTGCATTACGATCAGAATCTCTCCAAGTTTTTATATGAATTTTTTTCTGGTTGTTGCAGTTGTGGAAGTTAACTGACATATAAACATTGCAGAAGATGGCTACACATAAAGAAAATGCACAATATGTATCCTGGTTTATCGGAACAAAATCAGATACGCAGGTGCAACTTAACTTTAGGGCCAAATATGCAAGCGAACCACCTTCAAGACCCATAATCCGTGAGTGGCAGCAAAGAGGCAGTGCGGGAGACATTGAACGTGTTCGTGAAGCCTTTGTCCGGAGCCCTAGTAAGGCTATACGTACTGCTGCCAGACAATTGGAGTTACCTCGTTCAACTGTTCACAAAGTTCTTCACAAAAACCTGAGACTCCACGCTTACAAAGTGAAGTTGTTACAAGCTCTTCTGCCAGATGATGGACCACGCAGTAAAGCTTTCGCTGCTCGAATGGACGTGGAGGATGGTTTTCTTGAATGCATTCTGTTTACTGACGAGGCAACGTTCTTGTGTCGGGTCTAATAAACAGGCACAACGTCAGGATATGGGGATCTGAGAACCACAGAGAACTTGTGCGCAATAGCCCAAAAGTTAACGTGTGGTGCAGGCTAATAAGTATCCGAATAATTGGGCCATTCTTCTTCGCTGAAAAAAACAATCACAGCCAATGTCTATCTCGATATGCTGACTGAATATGCTGTCCCACAATTAGATGATATTCAAGATCGTTTCAGCCTTCAGCAGAATGGAGCTCCACCTCACTGGGGATTGGCAGTTCGTGCCTATGAAAATTTTCTAACAGGTGGATCGGGATAGATGTCCAATGCTGTGGCCACTTCGTTAGCCTGACATAACCCCACTTTATTTCTTTCTTTGGGGTTATGTTAAGGATCGAGTGCATCACTCAAAAGTTCCCAACATCAATGAACTGAAAAGTAGGATCAGGCAAGCCATTGCCACCATTGATGCAAGCCTTCTTGAGAGAACATGGAAGGAAATTGAGTATTTGCTTGATGTGCTACGCGCAATTAATGGTGCATATATCGAAGTTTATTGAATGAACAACGAGACAAAATTCAGATAAAAAACTTGGAGAGATTCTGATCGTAATGCCACAACCCCCATCTAGATATCTTTTTGCATTATGTATTTATTACAGTTTGAAGTTGTAAAGGTTTTTTATGGACATCCTGTATATTCTTAGAAAAAGGATTCAAAGAATGCTATTAGTTTATCTACCCATTTCAGGTACCGCACAAGTATTTAAAGCTTATTTTTCGTGGCAGAAAACGGTGAAAATATGTGTTTTGTGGACCTTTTTAAGTTTTGTGGATACATTATCGCTGTCTTTGAAATTATATAGTTGTGTACAGTGTACCTATCTCTGATATTTCATAGTAAAACGAAAGGATCACCGCTGAATGTTATAGGCGAGAATGCACACCAGGTCAATGACTTATGCCTAAGAAACTTGTGTAAAGACTTGTATACATCGGGAAAGCTAGGACCAGCCAACGAAAGTCAACGCATTTGATCAAATGTTGGCTGCCAATGCTTGGCTTCGGGAGTGCCGTACACACCCGGCCAACTTACGAAGCCAGCATACAATTTGCACACATCGCCGATGAGGACCAACGAACTGTCCTTGACGTACCGCCGATCGACTGAACCTCAGCCAACGCCAAATAATGCGGTGGAAGTATTTCATTGGTCGTGGTTTCACGTCTTCACTGTCCCAAACAACGTCTAGGTTAGACCTATGTTTATTGCATTAAGAGTTGGACGCTAGCTTTCTCTTTACGTTTGGGGCACGGAAGCGGGGAAGGCTATAAGTCGAACATAACACGTCCGTACACCACCTCATCGCCTCTAGGCGCGAAGGACTAAACCAGCTTGCAGTGTTTTCGTAGAAACAGTTTTTCAATGGGACTTCAAGCGATGACCCTGTTGTTCTATTTGTGGAATGTTCGTGGTAATGTCAAATGCAGGTTTCTATGGCTTAGTTTTGCGATTATGATCGATATTTTTTCAGCTACAGCAACATAAAAAAAACATTTTTAGCACTTTTGAGGAGCTTGGGAATCATATTTTTAAAAAGCGGACGGCATTTTTTAAAATCATGTCACAGTTTGAAGTGTGTCTTCTTTTCGTAGATTAACGGATTGGAAATTTTGTTAATAGTTTTACGAGAAAAAATACTTTCTGTACCATGTTAAAGTATGGCTCACGCGTTCTGTTCACTAACTCTTAAAACTTCAGCGCGTGCAGTGCGGATCATATCGCTTCAGAACTTCAGAACTTCAAACACGCAATATTTATTCCACCAAAGCGACTACCTTAATAAGGTCGGTGTGTCTCATTCAGATTATCATAGTTGTGTAGTTAAATGTTATGTCTTGTAGTGTTGCAGAGCGGGAACAATTGGGAAATCGAATAACTTTGAAATATCTCGAAAACAAAAAATAAATACATTTGTAGTTCACTAACGATACTAGTTTTACCAAACACAATTGACAACAGCGAAAGAGCAAACTTTCCAAACTAGACAATTTGACAAAAATCTGAAAATGTATTAAACATATTGTTACAAGTTTGAGCAAAAACTTAAATGTGGGTACATTCCATGAGTTATTTTTGGATAGAGGTCTTATAGTTAGAAATAAAAAAGCTGAATTAAGTTATTGATTTATATGCTCACAAAGCTTACAAAAATACACAAAACAGCAATCAACTATAACTTCCACAACGTTAATAAACTCTGACAATTAAAGCACAAGAATATTTACCATCAATCAAAGACTACAAATCACAATAAAAATTCAGTCATGTATCCAGTCAATAGTTTCTCAAATAGTGACAGTGTACAACCTTAATAGTCTGCAGTGGTGATAAATCGCCGTGTGCTGCGCAGCACCCCGAGTGCACCGCTGTCTTCACTCTTGAGGTATTTGGTTCGACTCCCGTCGCGCACCTCCTCTTCGCCCGTCAGCCCGCAGCAGTCCTCTTGTTTCGCCCAACACTGCTCCGAAGGTAGCCGCCTGCCGCCTCACAGTAGACTCTTGACGTCACCAAGATGTCTTCACCAGCCTCTCTCCTCAAGTATAACACCTTCCTCTAGCACGACCAATATAGCGAGCTCTCCCCGAATTGGTCGATTCAGCCCTTATATATTCAGCGAAACAGTAGGGGAATCACCACATTACAAGGGTTTAAAAATAGACAATTCATCATGTTTTGGACGTGACTTGAGTCTCGTAGGCCATCTCGCAGGGTTAAGACGCATTTGGGACAGGTCTCTATGACGTAGTTTCGGCATGACTTCCATCATGTAGCCGCCCGGCTTGTGAATCATGGGCCAGTCCACACGGTGTTACGAGACAGCTTCCAACCACCCAGCCCTCACACACAGCACGCAACAATATTTTCCATGTATTTATGGTGAGTTACACACTAGTATGTACTTAGATTTAATAAAAAAAATTTATGTTAATTTTAAAACTGAAACTAAAATTTGTGTTTTCATTCAATGCCATGCATGTACACTCCATAAGTGTGAATTCATAACAAGGACACAACATCTGGCACCTGTTGGAAGGAATAGAGTTAACCAAAAGTAGATTCTGAATATACAGCTTGATCAGAGAAGAATACCCCAACTTTGAATGTCTAATACCAAACCAAACAGTCTACAACATTGATTGACATGTCAACTAAACCTTGGAACAATAATGTTTTTTATTTGCACGTGTAATCACAGTGATTGTTTCCACAGTTATAAGAGGCGGCAGGGGACTTTATTTTCCAGCAGGATGGTGCGTCTTCCACTGGCACCTTGCTGTTCGCTGATACCATGAATAAGCAGAAGCTCAGAACTTACCTTGTGCAATATTTTCCTGCGACGGTACAGAACAGATCATGTGTTTCGTCTACCATTGCCGACCTTAAAATGAGAAATACGTTTGCCATCCAAACAGTGACACCGGACATGCTGACGTGACGAGAGTATGGAACGAGTTCGCGTACTACGTAGATATGGTTCGAGTTGCTTGTGGTGGTCTCATTGAGCATTTATGAAGAGAAACTTCATTGTTCCACAGTACATTTGGCACTGGTCAACCAAGTTTGTCGGATGTTTGGTTTTGGTAATATAGTCATTCTGAATTGGGGTATCCTTTTATGATCATCCTGTGTTTATAGGGGTCAATTTTCTTTGGTATCGCAACGTATCAGTTTATTTTCGATTTTCTGTAAAATCGTATAAAGTGAACATGCCTGGTTTTGTAAATTTGCTTCTCAATTATACCAGACACGCCCAATCATCTAACACTGTTCTACTACTACAGGCTGTGCTGATACTCTTAATTAATTATGCACAATTTTGGCTATGGACAATTCCCACCGCGGCACCCCACTAGTAGCGCATGGTATCTGTAAGGTTTTTTTTTGTCATGCTGATGCTTAAGGATAGAACTGTGGGTGTAAAAATCAACCATTGGTGATGAAGGAAGTTGGTTCCAGTAATCTCCAGTTTAAAGTTTGCCCCTTACCAATACAACACAACTAGCAGCGGAAATTGTCCCTCCGCAAACTAATAACTTTGATCATCCCCACCTGTAGGTTTACTAGATTAAGCTTAACGTATGATGCAGTGACGACATTTGTGCTAGAGCTTCATGAGACGTTTACAAAAAAGCCTGGGTAGAAGAAAATTTAAACCTGAGGCGTGTAAACAATGATCATCTAAGGCTGTGTCTCAAACAGCCCAGAGAGCACTCTA